>JAVLUX010000002.1:16025000-16097500 GCA_032164185.1 Moxostoma hubbsi
TATATATATTATATATATATATATATAATTACATAATTTAGGCAAAAATGTCTGGGTGATGAGCATAAATCTGATACAAAAAGATAATTTGAGGTCTGTATCAAGTAACAATAATAATAAAAACATCCAGCATTGTAAATAAACTGTGGGAAGGATGCTGTAATTTCGTGGAGCAACATGCTGTGCATTAAAATAATGTATAAGAAGACAGCAACATGGTACAAACTAGTTTATTGTCTATCTGTAAAATATGCAGGGCCATTTCAAGCTACATCTTCGGGTCTCCGAGCCACCAGAGGGCTCTGTAAAATATGGTCCTTTTATTTATTTGTATTTTACATTTTTAAAATTGCACAATGAAACTTTGTGCTCTCTAGTGACATCTGTGGTTGAAACTTAAAATTGCAAGCAATTTACAGAAGAGCACTTTTGAGTTGTTTTGCCATTGCTCTTCTGCACGGATGAATCTCATTGTTTGAGCTTACTATACCTGGACATCACATGTGATCATGACTGCTTACTATACCTGGACATCACATGTGATCATGACTGCTTACTATACCTGGACATCACATGCGATCACGACTGCTTACTTTACCTGGACATCACATGTGATCATGACTTCTTACTATACCAGGACATCACATGCGATCATGACTGCTTATATACCAGGACATCACATGCGATCATGACTGCTTATATACCAGGACATCACATGCGATCATGACTGCTTATATACCTGGACATCACATGTGATCATGACTGCTTACTATACCAGGACATCACATGCGATCATGACTGCTTATATACCAGGACATCACATGCGATCATGACTGCTTATATACCAGGACATCACATGTGATCATGACTGCTTACTATACCTGGACATCACATGCGATCATGACTGCTTATATACCAGGACATCACATGTGATCATGACTGCTTATATACCAGGACATCACATGTGATCATGACTGCTTACTATACCTGGACATCACATGTGATCATGACTGCTTACTATACCTGGACATCACATGTGATCATGACTGCTTACTATACCTGGACATCACATGTGATCATGACTGCTTACTATACCAGGACATTACATGTGATCACGACTGCTTACTATACCTGGACATCACATGTGATCATGACTGCTTACTATACCAGGACATCACATGCGATCATGACTGCTTATATACCAGGACATCACATGCGATCATGACTGCTTATATACCAGGACATCACATGTGATCATGACTGCTTATATACCAGGACATCACATGTGATCATGACTGCTTACTATACCTGGACATCACATGTGATCATGACTGCTTACTATACCTGGACATCACATGTGATCATGACTGCTTACTATACCTGGACATCACATGTGATCATGACTGCTTACTATACCAGGACATTACATGTGATCACGACTGCTTACTATACCTGGACATCACATGTGATCATGACTGCTTACTATACCAGGACATCACATGCGATCATGACTGCTTATATACCAGGACATCACATGCGATCATGACTGCTTATATACCAGGACATCACATGCGATCATGACTGCTTATATACCTGGACATCACATGTGATCATGACTGCTTACTATACCAGGACATCACATGCGATCATGACTGCTTATATACCAGGACATCACATGCGATCATGACTGCTTATATACCAGGACATCACATGTGATCATGACTGCTTACTATACCACTGCTTATATACCAGGACATCACATGTGATCATGACTGCTTACTATACCAGGACATCACATGCGATCACGACTGCTTACTATACCAGGACATCACATGTGATCATGACTGCTTACTATACCAGGACATCACATGCGATCATGACTGCTTATATACCAGGACATCACATGTGATCATGACTGCTTACTATACCAGGACATCACATGTGATCACGACTGGGAGATATATCAGAGTCAGAGCCATAATGTTGTGTTTTCATGTTGATATTATGTTATTCTATTAAACATTTAAAATCAATATATTACTTGCTTTCATAAAGATAAACACTAATATATACATATTTGAAATGAAAGAATTAATTTTACACTTATAGCGCTTTTCTGACACTACAGTCAAAGCGTTTTTACACTGATAACAAACCACTACCAGTTACCATTGTATTTTTATACAGTTTGATAGTTCAAGTGTTTTATCTACTATAATTGTTTCTATTGTACATCAATTTAAGAGGTGAAAGTCGTGATATGGCTGATATGAGTTCCATACTTTATTAGTAGACGAAGAATAAAGATGACTTTATTATTTTATATTATATTGTACAACCTCAGTTGTTAATGCAAGTAAAACTGTAATACTACAATAGTGCATATGTGCACTGCACACATTAAACTGTAAAACATTAAATTGTAAACAGACTATTAAAAGGACAATAAGTGATAGCATGGGGCAGAAGAAATGAGAAAACAGCGGCCCACACACTCTTAGGGGTTTGGGGGTGAGGGCCTGCAAGTAGGAGTTTGCTTAGGGCCCTTATATGCACAGAAACGGCCCTGAATATGATCTATTATTTAGTATTATCTATTTCTGGCAGTATTTTCTGTATAATTAAAAGATTTCCCTTAATTATTATTAAATGTGAGGCATCTTTTTAAGCTATCATCAACATTACTTATAATGATAATTAAAATACTTAATATATTGATATAAAAATCCTGCATTGCTATCAATGCAATTGATTGTTGTGGCTTCAAATCAAAGTTTAAATGAGAAAACAAAATAATTATATGTAATTTATTTCGGTCAAAAGGCTTTAAGGCTTATGAAGTCTGTAAAGAGTACTTGGGTTGTTCTGGGATTGTAAATGGCTTAGCATACAGCCCGGGGGAAGCTTATGATATGATTAGCAATTCGCTGTTAGCGATGAAGATCCTTCCATCTCTTGCTGCCTTCTCCGATTCTCCAAAATTCTTCCAACAAAATGGTACTATGCACCAATTGATCACTAAACTTGCCAGTGCAATTACATGAATGTATGGTTCTAGTTTCTAGAAACTAAGTACGGTAGGATAAATGTCTATGTGCTAACGTATTTCATAAACTACGCCTCTCAAGCTGCTTACCTGTAGTCAATATACTGGGTAAGACTGCCTCCATTAACTCCATTAACTGTGGCTGCTTCATTGTTCATCATACTAAGAATTCAGCTATTAAACCAAACAGAAGTCACTTAAAAATTATTACTGGTTAATGAAAATCTTATTTAATAATATACTGTATGTATTTTTTAATGAATTAGCTGCTTTTTGAATGGATTTTACGGATGGAATTCTACACACACACACAGAAAGCTGATAAACTCACATGATATTTGGGAATTTGCAGCAGATCTCCTCCACAATAATGGGCAGGTTACCGATTTTGTTCTTGCTGATCCAAAAGGTGGCTATGCTGGGCATTTAGTGGATTTTCGCATGAGCGTTGTAGATGTTCAGACAGTCCAGAATGAGTGTGCAGAGCTTTTCCAGTCCTCCCAAAAGATCTGGGTTCCATTAGCAGTTTGGTTATGGGCAAACACTTGGGACATAGAAAGCCAAAAGTATTTGGGTTTTCTTTTTTGGATGACATCTTTAAAGTACAATTAATATTTAATTTTACACTCTCCTCATGCAAATTGGCCATTTAACATGGGTAGATGTATTATATTTATCAAGAAGTGTTAAAAGAAATGCTTTACACACAGGTAATCTGTGTAAAAAGAAACAAAGGGTGTAATATATATATATATATATATATATATTTGTTAAGCTCTTTCCTTGCTCATCTAAGCTTACGTTTTATTTAATATTTTGACTGTACATACTGTTTGTTGCATTTTATAATTTAAACCTGGAAATAAAGTGTTTTAGAATTTTGAAACATTTTAAACAAAGAATGTTATGATGTAAATTTAAGGAATATTCTGTGTTCAATAAAAGTTAAGCCAGGGCCGGTGTCAGGGTTTTGTGAAGGGAAGAGTGTGAGGATCCAAACACAGAACTTTAATTGGAAACAACAGAAGAGGATACATTCGAAAAAGAAAGTAATACAAACACTACAGCAGTATGCTGGCTAATAACACACTACATACAAACAAGAACCGACACAGGAACAAACAAGAGGGTATATACACATGGGCTTACAAGAAGACAAGGAACACCTGGGATACAATCAGGAGGGAGACAAGGGAAAAATAAATGACAAGGATTACAAAACTGTTTCAAAACAAGAGTCCTGAGGGAAAAACATAATGACGTGACATAACCCCTCCTCCTGAAGACCGAAAGGAAAAACAAAACAAAAACAGGAACTATAGGGGGTTATGGTTGGAGAAAGAGTAGATAATGAAGCAGGACCCAGATACAGGTGTAGACCAGGGGACCAGGGCAGAGTCGGTGGCCAGGGAAGTGGCTCCAGGAAGGAGCGGTGTCCGGCGGCCTGGGAGGCAGCTCCAGGAAGGGAGCCAGGGAGGTGGTTTGGAGGCCAAGGCGGAGCTGTAAGACGGTTTGAAGCCCAGGGTGGAACTGGATAGTCCCTAGGCCAGGGCAGAGCTGGCAGATGGTCCAGAGGCCAAGGTGTCAAGGGTAAAGCTGCTAGAGGTGAATGACTCTGTAGGCAGAGACTCATACAGGGACTCAGAAAATGAACAATCAGGTGAAGGTTCAGAAGGTGAGGATTCGGGCAAGCACTCAGAATGCTCAAGCAAAGGCTCAGGGGAAGAGCCGCAGGAGACAGCTGCAGAAGGCAAGAGCTCAGGTGGTGGAGCCACAGGAGGCGGATGCTCAAGGTGCGGAGCGGACGGAGCCGCAGTAGGGGTCTTAGGAGGCGGAGTGGACAGAGCCACACTAGGGGGTGGAGCCACATAAAGCTCGGGGTGCAGAGCTACAGAAAGCTCTGGGGTGGAGCCCTGAACGATGATGACAGTGTAGAAACAGTTTGTGGTCCGTAATAGGCATACCTGAAAAGGATGCCTATTATCGATAAAATCCTTAAGAGGCAGACGATCAGTCTAAAGAGACCAGCTCTCTCACAGGGACATTAAGCCCCATCCAAAACATGTTCCTGAGGGAGCTCTCATGCCAGTTCAATCTCTCATGCCAGTTATATTGACTTTGCCGCAGGAGTGGACCCTTGGAAAAGTTGCTCGATCTGTTCTGCCAGATCCACAATGAAAGGTCGGTTCTACTATCTGGGTTTTGTGAAGGGAAGAGGTGGGAGAGTGAGGATCCAAATACAGAACTTTAATTGTAAACAACTGAGGAAACAACGAGGAAGGTAATACAAACACTACAGCAGTATGCTGGCTAATAACACACTACATACAAACAAGAACCAACACAGGAACAAACAAGAGGGTATACAACACATAAACACCAACTTTACCGTATTATCACTTCTGTAGCCCTCACGGTAGTGGTGAGCAGTGAGATGGCACGAGGAGAGAGCAGGTCAGTCAAGAGCAGAGAACCAATCATAAAAGTGGGCTTTTACTGTCAAGTCTTAAAGAAAGTTGCACCAAAATCGAGCATTTCTGACTGAGGATCAGAATGGGGTGGAAAAATGTTTTACAAATATATGACTACTATTATAAGTAAACTTCAAGAAAACTATTTCGTATTAAAAAAGGCATATCATGACTCCTTTCACATTGGATAATGAACTAAGTCTTTCACAATGAGAATTGGCAAGCCACTTACACACCAGGCAACCTTTTCAATCCACAGGCAATGGCTGTTTCTGAGCATCTGGGGCCCTAAATGAAATCCTACTTGAAGGCCCACACCTCCCATCCGCACACAAAAACAGCAAAGTTGATTATATGAACTACACAAAATACAAAACATTTACAATAATTAGCTATAAATAACAACAAAGAACTATGTAAACGGGAGACAACTTCAAAATGTTAGCTAATTTATTGTTGCAATTTAATGCATGACAATGAACAAACACCATCTAGGCAGGTAGTTGGTTTACATTCATTTCTTAACAGTGGTCTGTCTGCGTTTTCCTCCTCTTCCTTTTTCTACTCCCAATTTGTAGGTACGCTTCATAATGATGAAAAACCTTTTGAGCATGTCACGTCTAGCTACAACTCTCTCCTGAGTTACATTCTCCCTTCCCGCTCGTGCCACAAGGGGGCCCCCTATACAACTCCCTGATTAAGCCATAACAACTGTCCGAGTCCTACTCTCAGCTTTTTGTATATTCAATAATAATAATGCTAAATAAAAAATGAAAAAATACCTTGTTACGCAGGGACCCCTGAGTGGCCACTTATACTGCTTATAGGTATAAACAGGCCTGTCCCAGGTAGTCATAATTCTCAACAACTCAGTCTGACTGCACATACACACATAAATAATGCATCCACATCGACTCATATGAATCTCCCATTTACTGTTACATACGTTTATTGCACTTATTAAACAACCTCACCCAAAACACTTTAAGACTGATCAAAGTATCTCTCCCTAGCCACTTTAAGATTAACATTAGCTGCAAAAAAGCTTAACAAGATGTTGCAACGCTGTTATATGCAACCTTATCAAGTTTTTTATTTTATTTACACAGCTTATATTTGCACTATATGTCTGTTTTCTCTATTGTCCTTAATGCTCTGGCACTATGCTAGCATATGTCGCCTTTATCTATTGATTGTGTTTATATTGTGTACTCTTTTGCACCACTTGTCTATTGCTTGTTTACATATGGCTACTGTCTATATTGTCCATCATGTGTATTATTATTTGTCAGTCTGTGACACTGTGCTACTGCGCTGTTTTAACTGTTTCATAATGTTGAATGCATGCACCAAGGTTTCCAGGGAAACTCCATTTCTTTTTACAATTAATCTGACTTTGACTCAAAGACTGAATGGGGAAAAAAAGAGGAGAACTGTACTTTCCTTTGTTGCCATCAAAACAAAACAAGACACTATTCTCACATCACTTCAATAAAGATAGGGTGCCTGTGGTTTTTACTTTTCAATCATAGCGTAATGGTAAACGAAACGAAAGTCTCCCTAATTTGAATGTGTTTGTTTACAGCCTCTCAGCCAACACCCCCTACAATGTTTTTGTTCTGGAATTTCCTTTCAATATTTTGGTATAATACAATCTGGTTTCAACCAGACACTCGTGACCTGGCCCCGCCCAACACTGTCATTTCTCGAATGGCTTGCCATATTTGCTACGTGATTTCCCAATACGTCGTTGACGGCAAAGTGCAAGTCCCGCCTCCACATGTAGATGTTACTACAGATATATAGACACTCGATGTCAGTCAGACAGCATTTCTATTTACGGCAGAGAAGAATGTATTACTTGAAATAACACACCGAGCGAGAGATGTTAATAAATAAAGCGAAAATGGAGTACATGTTTTCATATTACTCAACGAGTGTTTTTGAGAACGTCAGTAAACTGAACATTGGAGAACCAAATCTTCATTGGAGCGATTGCCAAGCGACAGGCTGACCAAACACAGAAAGGTAAGAAATGTGTTATTAACTGTCTGTTATTAAGGATTTATTAATTAACTGTCATTATACATAATTGAAAACATTTATAGATCTTTGTTTATTCGACAAACACAATAAAAGCAGACACGTGACGTGCTTGCGTGCAACATCGTTTATCTCTGCGTCATAGCGTCATACATAAATAATAAGTACCATGATGGGACAGTAGAATGATGAAATCAAATAGTAATACCGCGGTACTTTGATAAACCATGATACTGTTTGATTATCACATTCATATATCATGTTATTTCCATGGTACATGTTCGAAAAAACATGGTATTCTCATTAAACGTCGAAAAAACATGATAATACTATGAAACATGTTTAAAAACATAATATTACAAGGATACATGTCAAAAACATGATATTGATATGAAATGTCTAAAACATAATATTACCATGGTACATGTACTAAAAACATTATATAATGTCCAAACAATCATGGCATTCTCATGGTCCCATGTCCAAACACCATGGCACAAACATGGTCATTTTTAGAGAGAAAAAACAGACATGTAATGACTTTAGTTTACATGGTAAACACCATTGATGTACCTTTTTGTTAGTATGTTGAATTGGC
Organism: Moxostoma hubbsi; assembly: GCA_032164185.1. NCBI lineage: Eukaryota > Metazoa > Chordata > Actinopteri > Cypriniformes > Catostomidae > Moxostoma > Moxostoma hubbsi. The sequence goes on from JAVLUX010000002.1 coordinate 16,033,159, forward strand.
ATGATGGTATGTAAAAAAGGCAGGGCAAGTCACACTGGTATGTGTCATAGTCTCTTGTAACAGCATACAAAACAAACATTGTCTTGGGAATTGGGCAATCTGAGTTAAAAAAGTTATTTTGATATAACATTGTGGATTTTGTTTGCTTCTTTGCAGAGTGAATGTGATTATGGCACCATTCACCATTTGCCCAGCTCACCCACTATCCCATCAGGCAGCTTTATACATGCAATCCAAAATGAGTCCAGTGTTGTCATACAATACCCTGGGATGGCATAAAAATCTACCCCTCAGTCCCTATGGTAGAATGTCCATCTTCTCAATGCTACTAAAGAACAAACTATATCTGTGGCAGGTCATCCGGAGAGTTGTGATCTGTTGTATGGGTGTGACAGAGCTTTTCAGATACAATATTCCTTTCTTCATTTGTGTGGGGAAAAACATGACCATGACAGGCAAGTTGAAGACCAGAGGTGTGGAGGCCCAGGAGAGGCCTGGGTGGGAATTTAGTGTGGTCAACACTAATAAGGAGATGAAGGATCCAGAGAGGAGCGCCATAGTGGAGCTAGATGATGAAGAATCGACCTGGCCTGCTGAAAAGAAAGAATCGTCTGTGAATGATTTGGATGAAGAGGAGGATGATGAAGAACACAACCTCTCAGAATGGCTGGAATGGGAGTCTGAAGAAGAAATTGAAGAAGTTAGTGATAATGATGATGAGGAGGAGGAGGAGGAGGAGGAAGATGAGGAGGACAATGAAGAGCACGCTCCACAAGAGGAAGACTGTGAATCAGTGTGTGATGAGAATGTGGATTCTGAATGGTCAGATGATGATGATGATGATGAAGGTGATTCAGAGGCATCAACGGAGAGCCTTGAGCTCTGGGAATCTTTTCTCAACAACAGTGACCCCTACAACCCTCTGAGCTTCTCCTCCTCCACTGGTTCTAGAACAAACACTGCAAGCACATCCCAGAACCAGCTAACCCTGTGTTCACAAATCGAACAAGTTAAGCATTCAACATCAAAGGCAGCTGAAGAGCATCAGCCGAAACAAAGCACAAAGGAGGGTGGGAAGAAGGTAAATATTTAATGAATACTGAGTTTAAATTGAAAGAAGTTAGCTATTCATATGTAGTGTTTTAGAAATACATTGGGTTTTTGTTTGTATATTGGATACAAAATTTACCATTACTGGTGAATCTCATTAAAACATGTCCAGGTCACATTTGAAAATCTAAAATAATAATCGTAATATGGGATTATTTAGCATAAAGATAAAAAAAAAGAAAAAAAAAAGTCATCTATTGCACTATTAAGACTTTTTACATTGTTACGTAATTTTTCGTATTCATAATTTGACTTTTCAAATTTTTACTTTTTTTTTTTTTTTTTTTCCATTGTTTTCAATGGTGACTCCCTTAGATTCTTTTAATGCCATTGGTTTAATTTAATTTCTTCTTTCATATGATTTTGGTATGAAATATACTTCCAAGGAAACCAAGTTGAGTTAAATTTAAAGAAGATGACAATTAATATGTTGCATATTACATGAATTATTAATGGTGAATCACACGCTAACATGTTCAGTTTATATATATAAACCAATTTATTATAATTAAAAATATATACTGTATACATTTTCCATCAAGAAAAAATCCCCTATTTTGTACTATCTAGATTTCTTATTTGCATTCATGACATTTAACCACAAGACAATGTTAATTACCACAATGCGTCCATTTAACTTTTATTTATTTTGTTACATTTCCATTAATTTCAAATGGTAATTCTTATTAGAAATGAGCATGAGCTTTAGTTCTTTTCTTTTTTTTTTATTTATTAATGAGAATTAGTGAAATGTGCTTAATTGTCATAAAAAAAAAAGAACATTGGTCCTAAAATAAGCTTCATTTTCTTAAAGCAAAATATAATTTATTGTTTCTGTTTTTATTTTTTTGGGGGTGACATTTGACCTGGATAAGTTGTTTTGTAAGACTTACCATTAAATGAGATGTCTCTACGCTGAAATAATGGCATAAATAATGGCAAAAATGCTCCAAAATGATACATTTTGAATAATATATATATATATATATATATATATATATATATATATATATATATATATATATATATATATAAAGGAATAAAATATCTCTGTGGAGCAGAAATGCAAGGTTGTGCAACACACAACCAAAACACACCTGATGAAAACACTTTTCTGTTTTTTATCTGCCTTGACAACAGCTGATAAGTTGTTAGAGAGGTTCCTCATAACATTGTCTAGGTTGCCATGTTACACACATGTGACTCATGCTGCATGACTAAGTACAAGGTGACACTGAATAGTCCGGTTTTGAATATGACTTCTGAGTACTCGGATGACACACTCAACTTTTGATTTACTTTCTATTTTAGGTATGTTTCAGTGATGAGGTAACTGTACATCCCCTGGTGGCATGGAGTTTCGCTAGCAGGGCAGCACGGGACGGGTCTTGTTGGTTGCAGATGGCCAGAGATAGAGCACGCTTTAAAAGAAGAGTGGAGAATATTGAGAAGGTCATCAAACCCTGCCTGACACCTGAACACAGAGCCAGCGTTTGGAAGATCCTTCAAAGAGAAACACTGTCAGCCTAGTTTATAAAGTGAAGTAGCCGTCTAGATGTTTGGAATAGTGTGTAATCTATGGTGCTTTTAATCTCAAACTACTGAATGTTTTTGTTTGTTTGTACCGTGTTAAAATATTGTGGTGTAATTTTTTATATATTTTTGTTTCATGTGAGTTTCATGTTCTATGTTTTGCACTTTTATACTTAATTTATACGACAAAACACTGTGTATGACTTAAAATACTGTATATTTTTTGTAGCAACTGACATCTTACTAAACATCTCCACCATTTACCCAGTATTGCTTCATTTATTTATTTAAAATATTTCAGTTGTTAAATATACATATCAAAACATTATAATGAATATGTTATAAAGCTGACAGCATTAAAAGGACAGCTACAAGAACCAATAATAAATTAACATTTAAAGCCACTCTGGTGTAGTATACAAGCAGTGGTCTAGGAATCACTTCTTAAAGAACATCAGCTGTGCATTAGAGCAACAAGTATGTACAAATGTCAATTAAATTAAATATATATTAAAATGCTATAAGTATTTCACTTACTGTAAAACTCTTATGGAGTCAAAAATTATACATAAATCACACATTAAGAAAGAGATGCAGCATTCAAAACCGTTATCTGCAGCATGTTTTTCTTTTATTAAATAAGGTGTAAAAATACAATCATTAAACTCATTTGGTTACAAACAGTCATTGATCAATGGTAGTTACAAAACTATTAATCGGTTATAAGTCACAAAAAATAAATAGTCTTTGTATACTTAAGTCTCTGTGTTGCATCTGAGTCTGGGTGGCAGAGACCACAAAATATAGCGCACACACAAACACACGCACACTTGTAATAGTCATTGCATTGGCTTTCGGTACATATTGTGCATTGCTTGAGCAGAAAGCTATACAAGAATACAAAATGACTCCGAATAGAAAACTACTACACTGAAGGCTGGTTGAGTGGCAAAAACAATGAAGAAACAGGTATTATTCAGCTTCTCTTGGTAAGTAAGGTGCTTTTGGCATTTCTCCCTTCAATAAATCCTTTGTATTGTTTTAATTGGCAGTACAAATACGTGATCCATCGATAAACAAAAAGCCTATGTAAAGTGTTGTCAATTCAAAATGTGAAGCAATTAAAGGTCGAATTAACAGTCTTTGAGAAATCAAGCTATTCCATGTTCCTTAGAATATGTGTGTGTGTGTATATATATATATATATATATATATATATATATATATATATATATATACATACACACACATACATTTATACACACACATTTCTGTCTGATTACATTCAAAAAATTAAAGACTTAACAGTTGGCAAACATTTGCCAATCATTTTCAACGGAGCATTCCTTTACATTCAGTTCACCAAACAATTTTCATGCAGTGTTGTAAAATGGTATCTTGCGATAATACAACTGTCAAATGCTCTTTCACTTTCCAGTAGTGCAACATGGCTCAGAATATTTAGATGAAACATCCAGTTTGTATTGTTATTGGAATCAATATTTTACATATTAACATCATACATTTACTATCAGGGGTATCAGGTGGTGCAATCAGGTAATTGGCCTCAATAAAACAAATAAAAAATATTACGCAATTTCAATGTGTGAGTAACAAGGAAAATTAACAATAAAAAGCATAAGTTAGATTGAGTTCCCATGTTTTAAAGTCAATTCATATTGAAAAAGTATTTTTTCATTCATTTTGGCATTCAGTAGAGAAAATGTGCTTTGTCCACTTGGCACCCATTTCCAATTTGATTTTCAAATTCAGTTTCATTTATTCAAATCCTTTAGGACCAACTCTCCACTCCTTTTTCCAAGTAATCAAACAGATCTGATACCTTTGATCACATGCAAGGCATCTCGCCGTCGTGCTATCCTCATGAGACCACGTCATCACTGTATTTGATATTTTCATGCATATGCTGCGCCTGAAACTGCTCACTCGTTCACGCCACAGCAAATGCCACATAAAAAAGCTGAAATCCATTCTGCACTTACATTTTTATAACAAAATTCCATCAAATTAAATTGAGTAATCTTTACCTAAATAAAATACAAATAAATAAATATATTTTAGGTTTCATTAAATTCATTTAGTTAAAAATTACACAATCGAATTTGAATTATGTCATTAAATTAAATTGCGCAAATCTTAAAAATAGGCTAAATAAGTGTCACAATTCCAGCTGAAATGGCTGAAAGTTTTAATGTAATCTGTAAATATCAGATTTTTTTCTCGTTTGCTGTTCAGACTACAAACCACTACATGGATTTGAGATAAATAAATACATACACTACCATTCAAAAGTTTAGGGTCACTTACTCATTCTTTATTTTTTTCACATTTTAGAATAATAGTAATGTCATCACCGCTATGGAATAATAGAAATGGAACTTTGGGAATTAGGTTGTGACTAAAAAAAATCCCAAATAAATTATGTATTATTTTAGCATCTTCAACGTAGTCGCTCTTTGCCTAGAATTTGCAGAAATGTACTCTTGACATTTTCCCAACCAACTTCTTGAGGTATCACCCTGGGATGCTTTTTAAACAGTATTGAAGGAGTTCCCAGGAGTTTTTACATTAAATTTTAGTTTTATATTTAAATAAATGTATATGGTGGCACAATTATATTTTTGTCTACAAAACGAATTTAAAACATTTAAGAATACACCTCAGAGATACACCAAGAGACCCCAAACCTTTGAATGGTAGTGTACATGCAAAAAAAAGGACTGGACTGGATCTTTGTCGCCTGTCTGAACAAAACCTAAAACAGATCATTCTGAAGATCCCATAAACCAAAATCTGGGTCCTGGGGTTTTTTATACCTCTTAATTTCAGAACACTGCAAGTGTACACTTGTGTGTGATGTGAAATAACATCATGTACTGTGTTAATATGTAACAACAACCCCTTTATGACTGTGCTGCCTTATTATAAGTGCAGGTAAAATTAGATTTTCAAAATATTAACTGTACAAATTAACACAAGTATTGAAATTTGTTTTAAAAAAAAGCAAACACTATTTTTATAATCCCTCATTCCAAATGTATACTCCATATTAATGTGTGTATTCTCCGTGCCTGAAAATCCATTAAAACATAGAAAGCTGTCATAACATGAAATCCTTACTGAATTCATTCAAAAGCTAATTCAAAAGTTAATTTTGTGCATACTGACATGCATATTACTGATTGACCAACATCTCCGCCCAAACAAAAAAACAAACCCACTTGCAAAAACAGGATTCTGCAGTACAAAGTGCATTGAGGAGTAATCAGATACCTTGGGAAGAACAGTTTATGTCACCTTAACTGAAGACTTCCGATGCACACAGAGAAGAGTGATGTATGGCACCCCGATAAAAGCCCATTTCTCACTGGGCCAGAATTTGACTACAGGGCCCTGCTCGGGAGCCTCTGATGCTATGTCAAAATAAGCAAAACACACACACCCCAGGTAGGAAGCCAAGCAGATGAGAATGTGCCTGTAAACAGAAATATAAGGGGATAAAAAGTGTAGAGGAATTTATTAGAATAGCAATAAATGAGATCTCTATTACTGAAAAATTACACAGCGTGGGCTGTTCAATGTATATCAGCCCAAAATAATATTGGTATTCATAATATAAGACCTAATGCACTGCTCTGTTTCCAGGTCAGTAGATAATAGAAAACTATAGGCATATAGTGGAGTCCAAAAGACAGATAATATTAAAAATCTTACATTTAAACCCGGTATTCACAAAGCTTATGATTCTGTCACAGGCTCGGCAATCTTCGGATATTCTTGCATTTGAACGCAGTATGTTTTAGAAATGCATTATTTTAATACATTTTTATACTGTCATATTGATATTTTAGATCCTGTAACCCAATGCAATTCCTTAACCTGACCAATTTTAAACAATTTAAAACATGTAACAGACATGTACATTTTGGAATATTTGGCAAGTTTGGAAGGAGTGCCAGTCGGGATCTGGCCGTCACGGCTGACAGGATCACAGATCATTATAGGAATAGTTCACCTAAAAAAGAAGATTCTCTCATCATTTACTCATCCTCAAGCCATCCCAGATTTGTATGCCTTTCTTTCTTCTGCAGAACACAAATTAAGATTTTAGAAGAATATCTCAGCTCTGTAGGTCCATACAATGCAAGTGAATGGTGGCCAGAACTTTGAAGCTCCAAAAAGCACATGAAAGCAGCGATAAAGTAATCTAAACAACTCCAGTGGTTTAATCAATGTCTTTAGAAGCAATATGATAGGTGTGGGTGAGAAACAGATCAATATTTAAGTCCTTTTTTTTTTTTTACTATAAATCAATACCTTTGACCAGCCTCAACAAGTCGGTGCTGATATGCACGAAGAATGCAAATCACCAAAAAACATGTGAGTGAAAGTGAAAATTTATAGTAAAAAAATGGCAGAAGAAAGAAAGTCACACCCATCTTGGATGGCATGAGGGTGAGTAAATGATGAGAGAATTTTCATTTTTGGGTGAACTGTTCCTTTTTTTTATTAAAAGAAATGCACAATAGAAACACTAGTGATCTCAGACTTTTGTACCCCATTGAATATAGTTGAAGTCAGAAGTTTACATATACTTAGGCTGAAAATGTCATTTTTTAACCACTCCACATATTTCATATTAGCAAATTATAGTTTTTTTTAAAGTCAATTAGGACATCTACTTTGTGCATGAAACAAGTAATTTTTCCAACAATTGTTTGCAGACAGATTGTTTCACATTTAGTTGAATGTCATGATGTTACGCTAGTTTTACACACAAGTTAACATTGGCTATAGATGAAATTCCTCTGACATCACACTGCAGGAAACCCTGTTTCTGGGTTTGTACGTGCGAACAGAGTATGTGCGATTTCTTCGTAAAATGTTAATATCCATGAAGTGTTTTTCCTGATGCAATGATCTGGTGGAAATTTAAAGAAGCCCTAATCTCCAATAATCTGTGGAAAATGGGGGTGTTCCAACCAAAACAGCATTTTTTGCGCAGTTTCAGCTCAATTTGAGCGAAGCGACCACAGACAGCAGTTATTTTCTGGGCAACCAAAAGAACCAGGAAAGAGCAGGGTGGAGCGATGTTTTCTGAAATCATGCCTTTTATGTAAATTTGGATAGTGCTTCATAAAGGGCAAAGGGTGTATATCAGTGCTGCACAGAATTTTCTTTCCAGAATGTTCTCGTGACCTGGTAGCAACTCTTCCACGTCCCAGTACTGGGTCATGACCCGGGGGTTGGGGACCTCTGCTTTAGGCAATTAGCTTCTGATATGAGGTGTACTGAATTTGAGGAGTACCTGTGAATGTATTTTAAGGCCTACCTTCAAACTCAGTGCCTCTTTGCTTGATATCATGGGAAAATAAAAAGAAATCAGCCAAGACCTCAAAAAAGAAATTGTGGACCTCCACAAGTCTGATTCATCCTTGGGAGCAATTTCCAAATGCCCGAAGGTACCATTGTAGGTTCATCTGTACAAACAATAATATGCAAGTATAAACACCATGGGACCACGAGTCCATCATACCGCTCAGGAAGTTGACGCATTCTGTCGCCTAGAAGATGAAGGTAGTTTGGTGCGAAAAGTGCAAATCAATCCCAGAACAACAGCAAATGACCTTGTGAAGATGCTGGTGGAAACAGGTCGACAAGTATCTATATCCACAGTAAAACTATATTTCGACATAACCTGAAAGGCTGCTCAGCAAGGAAGAAGTCACTGCTCCAAAACCACCATAAAAATGCCAGACTACAGTTTGCAAGTGCACATGGGGACAAAGATCTTACTTTTCGGAGAAATGTCCTCTGGTCTGATGAAACAAAAATGTATCTGTTTGGCCATAATTACCATAGTTGTGCTTGGAGGAAAAAGACTCAGTTACACCAGTTTTGTCTGGAGGAAGGGGCCAAAATTCCAGCAACATATTGTGAGAATCTTGTGGAAGGCCACCCAAAAAGTTTGACCCAAGTTAAACAATTTAAAAGGAAATGCTACCAAATACTAACAAAGTGTATGTAAACTTCTGTCCCACTGGGAATGTGATATTTCTTAAAATAGTGATCCTAACTGACATAAGACAGGGAATATTTTCTAAGATTAAATGTCAAGAATTGTGATTTTTTTTATTTATTTGGCTAAGGTGTATGCACATTTTTGACTTCAACTGTATTTATAGCTCGGGACGGGGGAAAAAACCTCAGAGAAACTGAACAATGCCTTGACTATTAAATATTCAAGTATATTTAAGTGCAAGTTAAACAAAATTTGTCATTGTAGCTTTCCTATATGATAAGTAGACCCACTGATATATTGCATTAAGGAGAGTTAAAGATATAACAGTGGTAGGACATTTGTGGCCTACTGGTATAGGATGAAGTACACTGAGCATGCTCAGTAGATGCAGTATGAATGAGACCTGAATGAGTGCACTTCAACAGATGGAGGGCGGTGTACTCACCAGGCACAGTGTAGATAAGGGAAGTTGACAGATGACCACATCTCACAGAAAATGCGATCACTAATCCAGCACATCAGCGCTAGAGTCCACCACAGACCTGAGAGAAGACCCAGTTTAAACACACGCGGGTTGTCGCACCTACAGGAAGAGCAACACTGTAAAAAAAAAAACTTGCAACATATTTTGTGGTATTTGCTAAGTGAGGCATCACTATTGCTCATACAAAGGCTTAGGGATCAGAACGTACTACTAACTCTAACATGAATGACATCTCAAATCGCGTGGAGAGGTGTGTCATTACTTTTGTAAGAGATCACTTACAATTATTGTGCATAGATGTGCAGAACTCTGTTTGCTTTACATTAAATAACTAAATACTATTCTTTCATTTCAGGGAGCGCTTAGTCACGACTGTTCACAAATAGGATCATGCTGATGATCATTTTCACAGAACTGCCCACACACACACACTGCCCACCAAATCTATCTTGCTGTAACAGTGAACAAGTGTAGCAGTTATCAGATGGATGTTTCTGGCATAGCCATAATTGCTGACATCAATGGTCAATGTCACAAAAAGTTACATATAAAGAATCGTGAGGTGTACAGACACAGCAATTAAAATGGTGAAGCTGCTGTGTTGAGAATGAGAAAAGAGGGTAGAGCGAGTGAGTGAGAGAGAGAGAGAGAGAGAGAGAGAGAGAGAGAGAGAGAGAGAGAGAGAGAGAGAGAGAGAGAGAGAGAAGGAAGAGAGAAGAGTTACAAAGACACAGGAAGTGAGACACTTAAACAAGTGGAAACTGTTACTCAGCTAAACTGATAAAAATAAAGCTTTGCTCGGCCCTAAAGATGTTTGCATAAAAGTCTTTAAGGCACAGCAGCAAAAAAAAGCCCTCTAAGGGTGAGAGAGGGGTGCAAAAATGTATGATATGACATACCATTCTTTACATAACCTTCACTAGATTTCCTTGAATTCTTGTGTGCAGCAGTCCTCTGTCAGCTCAATTAAACATCAACATTAATAACAAAGCAAAGCCATTCTGACTTTTCATGTTCTGATAAGGGCTAGAAGTGTCAGGACAGTGGAGCACGAAGACAAACAGGCCAATGAAAACTCACGTCACTCAAAAGCTGAAGTTGATGGGGACCAAAAGCACTTACTGTACAATTTTAGGTCAATTATAAACATTGGATTTGGCAAAACTGCATAGAGCACACATTGTTATTGTAGTCCCTGTATTTTTACTGATGTTTCTGGACACTAAAAAACACATTATTAATCTCTGCAAGTTTATATATATATATATATATATATATATATATATATATATATATATATATATATATATATATATATATATATATATTGGATTGCCCATAAAACAACAGACTAGGGCCATTAAAAAGGGAATTTTTAAACACACAAGCATACTCAGAAAGAGTGGCAGACTGAATTGAGGACCATTGGACCACAAACGTGATGCTACAGTAGGTTTTAGGGTGAATTCAGGTAAATAAGGCCACTTTTTGATACTGATTTCAGATAAATTGGGCCAATTATGACACTGAATTCAAATAATTGGGCCACTTTTTGACGATGACTCAGGTAAATTCAATTGGGCCACTTTTTGACCCTTAATTCAGGTAAATTGGGCCACTATTACATTTAATCCAGGTAGATTAGGCTAACCCTTTTAAGACAAATGTTTTTGTGAAGCATCTTAAGTCCCTAAAACATTCGCACAGCATTGTATATGCTCTGTATGTGCCTCGTGCTACAACGTGAATTTGCACTCTGTTTACGGTCATCTGCTACAAACAGAGTGGGCAATGCTCATGATGGCGTTTTCCCTGTACGAGCCTTGGAGGAGCCTTAAAAAGGTATGAGCAGCCAGAGTCAGCACAACATTGTCTTCACACATTCACAAGCACTCACATCTGAATTAAATGCAAACTAGATATTTATCTCATTAAATTGCAGCTTTTGTGGTTAAATAATCTCACTAAGACATAAAGTGATTTTCATTTGTGGGCTGAATGTTTACGCGATGACATTCGTATGTCAGATGGAGTCGGTTTAAAGAGTCAGTTTTGACATTTATCAGGTACATTAGGCCACTTTCTGACATACTGTATAATTCAGGTAAATTGGGCCACTTTTTGACATTGAATTTAGGTATATTGGGCCAGTTTTGACACTGGATAAAAAGTAAAATTTGCTAATTTGTTTTACCTTAAATTAAGGTCATTTGGGCCACTTTGTGAGTCGTCTAAATGTAATTAATATAAATAAATAGGTTTCTGTACTAATTTGCATTTCTGTACAGAGAAAAGTTTAGCAAAATACACAATTTCACTTCTTGTAATGAGAAAACAAGCTCAACTTTATGATTAATTTCAACGGTTGTGCATTTATGACTAAAACTTCAAACTTATACAAGGTTTGCAGTAAGATAAAGCATATAGCTGGTCTGTAAGTGCTATCAGGAAAACTACAGCAGCTCATCTGGTTTCCAAGCCGGCATTGATAAGCCTTTTTCTTCATCTACAGAGCAAGGCAAATGAACTCTTATTCACACCTTGAGGTTGTTGTAGCCAGAGGATTTCAGGCCAGTGTGCTAAACAACAAATGTCTCAATGGCTTGCTGCTCTCATAGAGCAAAAAAATGTTCCAATGTCGCGATGCCTGTTTTATGTTGCGACATACAGTATATGGCTTCAAACAAAACAAAGCTATCAAGAGCTCTTTAGAAAAATGCTTATGCACAAGACAAAATTTAACAGCAACATAAAATGTTACCAGTGGACAGTCTGAAAATATGGTACAGAGTATTCTACATTTTTACATACCCTGAAGAAAATGAGAGTTTTGATTATGGGTGGTTGCCAGGGCATTTCTTTGTGGTTGCTAAGGTGTTCTAAGTGTTTTTTAGCATTACTATGCAGTTACTACTGTGCTCTGGGCATATATGACCTATAATATTCTGGTCCCTAGATATAGCTCGAGTCATTCCTTCAATGCAAGTCAAGTCAAAGTTAAGTCATATTTTGTCCATTTGTTCAAATCCCTAACCCTAGGTATTAACCGTTATATCTAATTATATCTATTATGCAATTGGCAACTGTGGTGATTACTGAACATTAAATAAAACGTTCTTTATTATTTCAAAACAAAAAAATCTTAAATGCAGTTACAAGTAAATGGCAGCCTTTGAAACGTGCTTTGCTTAAAGAGATATAGCCATATAAAAGAACATCTATAAATAGAGCAGTCAGGAACTTGTAAAACAATAAATATATAATGTGATACCATGAAAAGCATTACAGAACTGATTTGGAAATATGGGTGTATGTTTCTAGAAGAGCACTGACCTCTTTAACTCAGTTATGAGAAGAGCAGTGCATGGGATCCCAAGCGTCATGAGAGAGATTGAATTAATGACTGGCTTGATGAAGGCAAGACAGGTGGTGATTCCTGAGAGAATGCCAATTACCACTTTAAACCTCGACCTAGAGAGAGAGAGAGAGAGAGAGAGAGAGAGAGAGAGAGAGAGAGAGAGAGAGAGAGAGTTAGGAAGGAAAATAAGGGAGAAACAAGAAGCAAAGTATGCATGAGATATTGAGTATGCACTGCCTACAAACCGAATAATATCCGATCTCATATCTTGAATTGAGCAAGATGAGTCTAACCCTTGTGCGTCAATTAAAAAAAGTTACACATAGGTTCATAAAGGACAAAAATGTCCATGTCAAAAAAGTGTCATAAAAATATTATAGATTAATATTTTTTTTCCACTTTCACTGACTTTTTTTTTACCAGCATCAGTTCTAATCATAATTACCAAACATTCATTTATTTTCAGAATTGTAACCCTTTAAATGCCGGTTTCTTTACATAATGCCACTGTTGATGTTTATACAAATTATAATAATATTAATAATTTTCTATATACTAAATTCTAAACAGAATTTTTTTTTCTTTAAATATTACAGCCTTGGATATGTCAATGATTAACAACAATATTAATTTTGATGCAATCATATTTTTTTATGCAGTATCAGATAAAAAAAACAAAACTACCACTCAGGCCCATAAAGGACAAAAATGTCCATGTCAAAAAAGTGTCAAAAATATTATAGATTAATATTTTTTTCCACTTTCACTGACTTAAGATTACTAGCATCAGTTCTAATAATAATTACCAAACAGTCATTAATTTTCAGAATTTTAACCCTTTAAATGCTGTGACTCTGCCAAGGGTATGACTCATTTACATGGGGTGGGATTTGTGATTTCAGTACAATATAATTTCTTTCTTTGACTGTTCACACACACACCTAAAATTTTCAGTACACACATACTAACCACACTCTGACATCCATACCAACACACCCACACAATTATTTATCTAATTGGCTCTATAATATGCATAAGCCGAAAACAGCAGAAAACAACAATAAAGTGATAATTTGCTTTATATGCCAAACCTGAAAAAATGGCACCATCTGATAAAAAATAGTAAAAATGTAAATTTTGAAGCCTTGCCAACATAATGAAAGCCTGTTAAGAAAGATTGCATCATTTTATAGTTGAATGGCATTGGGATTAAAAATCGCAGTTTTAATGGGTTTCAATGGGGACATTTTTGTCCAAAAGGCCCTGAGTGGGTGTATTTTTTTGTACCTAGTGCAAAATAGATTTTTTAAAGTAAATGAAGGTGAAATATTAAAATTCCAATAAAAATACACACCTGTGGCAAATTTTATGCAGTTAGCATTAACACAGGCAAAGTTATCAAAAATACAAAACTGAAAAGGACAAAAATGTCCATAAGGACGCACGAGGGCTAATAGTGTTAGACTGCTACATTTGATTTCAATTAATTGGTTTATATTAGGCCATTTTGAGATTGAAATTCTGTGGGTCTGGGTAGCTCAGCAAGTGAAGATGCTGACTACAAACACCTAGAGTCTCAAGATCGATTCCAGGGGGTGCTGAATGACTCCAGCCAGGTCTTCTAAGTATCCAAATTGGCCCGGTTGTTAGGGAGGGTAGAGTCACATGGGGTAACCTCCTCGCGGTCACTATAATGTGGTTCTCACTCTCGGTGTGGCATGTGGTGAGTTTGCGTGGATGCTGCAGAGAATAGTGTGAAGCCTCCACACACGCTAGTTCTCTGCGGTAACACGCTCAACAAGCCACGTACTAAAATGCACGGAGGCAACTGAGATTCATCCTCCACCACCCAGACCTAGGTGAGTCTTTACGCCACCATGAGGACTAAGAGCGCACTGGGAATTAGGCATTCCAAATTGGGGAGAATTCATGTTTTTTTCATAAATAGTCTCACACTCTGAATTTAAGCATAGCTGAGCCATACCGGTGTGTCTCAGGACAGATCATAAATTGTCCAAACCAGGGCCAAACCAGTGTTAGTTCCAAAATGTACTGATAGCTTTGTCAGTGCATAGAGCACATTTTTCTATTTTCAAATATTATATAGTGAATTCTGTGTAAATATTGAACAATAAATGTGTTAAATAAGTGTTTATTAAATTTAGCTAATATACATTTGATATCATGAAATTTTATTACATATGAGCATTATATATTAATACTAGATTTGACCAAAAAACACAAAGTTAAACCACTAAATCAACAAACAAAATCATTTTAGTAAAAGCAGGTATATTTCGGGTAAAATTTGTATGCTTTTGGTTGTAGATGTGAGAGAACACCTGTCTCGACGGAATATCCTGGGAAGGTATCTTTTGGGAAACCACATGCCGATAGCACACATTAGCACCCACAATATGGCCAGCTCATCCAGCATCTGGCCCAAGAAGCTCAGCGTAGCATGGAAATAACTAGAGCCGATACCTAAACAAGATCAACATGACGATGTGAAAAAAAAATACAATAAATAATAGAAATAAAAAACAAGAAACTGCTTCAAACCAAAATTACAGAAATGACATATCCCATATAGAGAGATTTACACAGTTTAGAAGCTATTCAGCCTTGACAATTTTGTAGTTATACCCAGAAGGCTAATTCGCCATGGGATTTTCCTAGGTTTCTTTTAGGATTTTATAAAATTAGGTCTGCGATAAGCTGTGTGTAATTTATGTTATAGAACAAAACATCCACATATCTTCAAGTAATGCCATACCTCAAATGGGAATTTAGAAGCTGCCTTATTTTTTTATTCCCTTTTGTCCCCAATTTGGAATGCCCAATTTCCACTACTTAGTAGGTCCTCGTGGTGGCACGGTTACTCACTTCAATCCAGGTGGTAGAGGACAAGTCTCAGTTTCCTCCGCTTCTGAGACAGTCAATCCGCGCATCTGTGCATGGCTCGCTGTGCATGACACTGGAGTGACTCACAGCATGTGGAGGCTAATGCTACTCTCCGCTATCCACGCACAACTCAACACGTGCCCCATTGAGAGCGAGAACCAATAATCGTGACCATGATTAGGTTACCCCATGTGACTCTACCCTCCCTAGCAACCGGGCCAATATAGTTGCTTAGGAGACCTGGCTGGAGTCACTAAAAATGATTATTTATGATGATTCTACATTAAAACAAAACTAAACGAGCAGTACACATCCACTTGTGCAATGGCCAATAATTACAGAGTTACGTTTTTGTTGGAGTAAAGTAATACATGCCATTGACCTATTTTCTATCTTATTTGCTAAGGCAAGCATCATTCCTAATGCCCATACTTGGGAGTTAGACATTTGAACAAACAGCTAAAAGTAAGTGTTACACTTCAACGTGTCTTGTACTATTTGTGCTACAGATATACTGTAAAACTTGTGTCAGATTTAATTGTGCAGCACTCTAGTTAGTTATACTTTTATACAATCTAGATGGTAATAATTTTATACACTAGAGTTTACTTTTTGGAGACATTATTTCCCATATAAATCGTGCAGCCAATGAGGAATGGCCCTTGTTAAAAAAAATCAAATTCAATTTTGGCAAATAGACAGTATGCCAGTTAAAAGGTCTTCAAAAATGTCCTAAAACAAGCGCTGTCCTAGTCTAACCCTTTGACTATATTAACTCTATTATATGACGGCAAAGCAGATTTTGACTCTAAAAATCACAGCCAGATTAATTAAATCAGCAGCTTCCTTAGAGCGGAAAAACTCTGAAGACATTTGTACAGAGCAGTGTTTGTGCTGAGCTGGCTACTTTCCAATGCTGTTTCACAGACAGTGCTTCAGTGTGATTTTAATACACCAGCGGTTGTTTTGGGGTGAAGGTTTTCTAATGTGATTGCCCTCACAAGACAGGAAAACAGACGGCCCAAATAAGAAGTAAAAAGGAATTTTCTACTAATAACTACAAACACACATGATTTGGTTCTCACAGAGCAGTGCGGGTGACACCCTCATGAGAGGGGCAGCTTTCGAAAACCTAAAGCTTAAATGGTGACAGAGCTTTTATTGTTTAAACTGAAGACCACTGAAATACTGAAAATGTCAGTGTTTCATAAATACTTGTGAATGCTCTCGGGTCATGTGAATATTAACACATTTTAAAGATGACTATGGGAAATGTGGTCTGTGATGTCTTCCGTACACGGAACAAAAATGAATAAATGATAATTCTGCCTAAATATCGAATGAGAGCAGAGAACCCCAGGTTAACGCAACTTTGACAACTAAAACAACATTTCACGCTAGTAATTTCGCAAAGGATTTAGCTACACTTTCAAAATAATTCATATTTAGCGTTTGAAATAAAACCTGTGACATAAATAGTAAAAATAAAACCAAACAAAAGGTTTTGTTAGGTTCCCTCACACATTTCATATACAATGACCTGCCCTAAACACACTCATTTGGTTTCAGTGAGATCATGTATTTCCTGCCCTTGAAATTCCTGAATTTCCTGAAAACCAACAATATTCCTGAAAAGAAGGAAGAGTAGTTCACAAACTGTCATCTCCTATTAAGATGAAAAATATGGCCTCTGTCGCTCTTGTGTAAGAAGTTACATTCAGTCAATCTAACACAGAGTAAGAGAGAGAGAGAAGGGTCAAATTTACCAACAACCACCAGCAGAGTCCATATGAGATAGATGCCACTGTTGAAATGCGTAGCATACTGGCGGAAGAGACACATGAGGATAGGAGGCAAGACAAAAAACAGCACATTGCTTATCTGAAAAGACAAATAGAGAGAGAAGAGAATCTCAACAGGTTTGAAAACATGACTTGTGTGTTACATTTGTAGCAAACTGGGGTTTTGCACAAGGAAAGTCTGAGGGGCAATACAGATTAGAAAGATCATTTATAAAAATTTGTGTACTTCTTAAGTCAACAAAAGTGTAAGAGAAGAGCTAAGATTAAAAAAGAGACAAAGTCTAAGAAAATATCACTGTACCTAAAATATTTAGAATATTTTTATTGGGTGTCATTTCAAATATCCGGTTCTGTCATTTTCCAATCATTCAAAAAGTGTAATATTGTTTGTGTATTTAGAATATATCAAATGTTTGCTATGACACAGCAGACATTAAAACAAATGAGACAGTCCTTTATTTCCTCAAAAATGTTAAAGGGATAGTTCACACATAAATGCTAATTCTCTCATCATTTACTCACCCTCACGTCATCCCAGACGTGTATGACTTTGTTTCTTCTGTAGAACACAAATTAAGGTTTTTAGAAGAAAGTTTCATCTCTGTACCTTGCAAGTGAATGGTGACCAAATCTCTGAAGCTCCAAAAAAGCACATCAATTCAAAAGTAATCCATTCAACTCCAGTGGTGAAATCCATGTCTTCTGAAGCGATATGGCAGGTGTGGGGGAGAAACAGATCAATACTTTTATCAGCCCTGGCCACACAAAAAAAACTTAAATATTGATCTGTTTTCCCCCCTCAACTATCATGCCACTTCAGAAGACGGATGAATTTAACAACTGGAGTTTGGATTACTTTTATGTTTCCTTTATGTGCTTTTTGGAGCTTCAAATATCCGACCACCATTGACTTTCAATGTATGAACCAACAGAGCTGAGATATTCTTCTAAAAATCTTTGTGTTCAGCAAAATAAAGAAAGTCATACACATCTGGGATGGCATGAGAGTGAGTAAATGATGAGAGCATTTACATTTTTGGGTGAACTGTCCCTTTAAACATGTCATTCCCTATTCCAACACTGTCATTTCCACCACAGAATTCTGCTAAACACAAAACTATTTTTTGAGGCATTTCAGAATAAAATGACACAAATCTCATGGGATGCATGTACATACACTGTTATTAGACCAATGAAGTAAACGAGTGAAAGTGTGAAAAAATGTTCAACGAGAATGCTCAGTGCTAAAAAATACCCGAAGTTAAAAGAAACACCATATGTGGCATGTTTGACATCAATTGTTTGTGTACTTAAAATGCACTATACATCTCACGCGACAAACTAAAGCTATAGACAACAAAGAACGCTGACGTACCGTGTTATAGAACTCCGCTATTCCAGGATAGATGAGATAATTCCCTTCACACCAATCCACATCCGAGCTGCCAGCCTGGAGCTGATCCCACAAATGCACGTCCATATCTGCTCGGACACTATTATAAGACCGTGACAGATGATGAAAATACCGATGGCACGAGGGGTGAACTCGGTCAATATCTTCAGACAAAGCGATGTCGGAGAAGTTGCGTCGGAAGGTTATTTAACACAACACACAGCGTCTCTGGCTCTCATTGTTTGTTTGAATCAGTGACGTATGAGTAGTCTTTTTATCCGAGCGTGTCATCCTGCCATACATTCCGAGCTCAATCTAATTCAGCTCGCCTGTGTGCCTCTTTCTGCCTGCCACAGAACAGCAGCATAGGCAATAACAACAGAGCAACATGTGATCCGCGCATGCGCAGACCGGTTCGGACTTTGAGCACATTGACTTATCAAGGACAGATACTTTTTGTTTATTTCCCAGATCATATATACATTACAGACCTTGCGTAAGTAAATGTACACATTCTAACATAATAGCCCCCAGGACTGTGAAGGTGCTATGGTATTGTACAATGAAATCGGATTGTGATGCAATACCATAGTGATGTGTTGCTACTATGGAATTGAATAATTAGGGGGGTTCGTTGCTCATGCCCAAAAGGGTTGTCAAAAGGGGAAATCACCAACCTAGGTAGGGCAGCCTTAAAGTCAAGGGCCCCCTGGTAGTCAAGAGCACCTGGGCACTGGCCCCATTAGCCTGGTCGGGAATACGTCCCTGGCTGCCATTGTGTGCCTTTTTAAGTTTCAAAGTTTTGGACCCTGATGACTTGCATTGTATGGGCCTACAGAGCTGGAATATTATATATATATATATATATATATATATATATATATATATATATATATATATATATATATATATATATATACACACACACACACTCACCTAAAGGATTATTAGGAACACCATACTAATACTGTGTTTGACCCCCTTTCGCCTTCAGAACTGCCTTAATTCTACGTGGCATTGATTCAACAAGGTGCTGAAAGCATTCTTTAGAAATGTTGGCCCATATTGATAGGATAGCATCTTGCAGTGGGATGCACATCCAGGGCACGAAGCTCCCGTTCCACCACATCCCAAAGATGCTCTATTGGGTTGAGATCTGGTGACTGTGGGGGCCATTTTAGTACAGTGAACTCATTGTCATGTTCAAGAAACCAATTTGAAATGATTCGAGCTTTGTTACATGGTGCATTATCCTGCTGGAAGTAGCCATCAGAGGATGGGTACATGGTGGCCATAATGGATGGACATGGTCAGAAACAATGCTCAGGTAGGCCGTGGCATTTAAACAATGCCCAATTGGCACTAAGGGGCCTAAAGTGTGCCAAGAAAACATCCCCCACACCATTACACCACCACCACCAGCCTGCACAGTGGTAACAAGGCATGATGGATCCATGTTCTCATTCTGTTTACGCCAAATTCTGACTCTACCATCTGAATGTCTCAACAGAAATCGAGACTCATCAGACCAGGCAACATTTTTCCAGTCTTCAACTGTCCAATTTTGGTGAGCTCTTGCAAATTGTAGCCTCTTTTTCCTATTTGTAGTGGAGATGAGTGGTACCCGGTGGGGTCTTCTGCTGTTGTAGCCCATCCGCCTCAAGGTTGTGCGTGTTGTGGCTTCACAAATGCTTTGCTGCATACCTCGGTTGTAACGAGTGGTTATTTCAGTCAAAGTTGCTCTTCTATCAGCTTGAATCAGTCGGCCCATTCTCCTCTGACCTCTAGCATCAACAAGGCATTTTCGCCCACAGGACTGCCGCATACTGGATGTTTTTCCCTTTTCACACCATTCTTTGTAAACACTAGAAATGGTTGTGCGTGAAAATCCCAGTAACTGAGCAGATTGTGAAATACTCAGACTGGCCCGTCTGGCACCAACAACCATGCCACGCTCAAAATTGCTTAAATCACCTTTCTTTCCCATTCTGACATTCAGTTTGGAGTTCAGGAGATTGTCTTGACCAGGACCACACCCCTAAATGCATTGAAGAAACTGCCATGTGATTGGTTGATTAGATAATTGCATTAATGAGAAATTGAACAGGTGTTCCTAATAATCCTTTAGGTGAGTGTATATATATATATACACTACCGTTCAAAAGTTTGGGGTCACTTACTCATTCTTTATTTATTTATTTATTTCACATTTTAGAATAATAGTAGTCAGCAAAACTATGGAATAATAGAAATGGAAATATGGGAATTATTTTGTGACCAAAAAATCCAAAATAAATCCAAAACTATGTAATATTTTAGCATCTTCAAAGTAGTCACCCTTTGCCTAGATTTTGCAGACATGTACTCGTGACATTTTCTCAACCAACTTCTTGAGGAATCACCCCGGGATGCTTTTTAAACAGTATTGAAGGAGTTCCCATCTATGTTGGGCACTTATTGGCTTCTTTTCTTCATATTTTGATCCAAGTCATCCATTTCAAAAACTTTTTTTTTTTTTAGGAAATTTTAGATTTGTAATTAAATAAATGTATATGTTTTGGCAGAATAATATTTTGTCTACAAAGTTAATTTCAAACTTTTAAGCATACACCTTCAGATCAAAAGATTTTTAAGATCATAAGAAACATTTCAGACAAGTGACCCCAAACTTTTGAACGGTAGTGTATAGTTGTGTTCCACAGAAGAAGAAAATTATACACATCTGGGATGGCACGAGGGTCAGATTTAAAACCATACTAATATCAAACCAATGAAACTTGGTTTGATGTTTTTCTGTAATGCCATCCATTTTCATTGAACTCAGTGTACAAATACATTATGTCTTAGGACCGCTGTACAAAACAAACATGGTAGGCTTATCATATCCCCCCCCCCAAAAAAAACATGGAAACACCTTGTGTAATGTGGACTAAAAAAAAAATACAAGAAATATTACTGAAAATATGTGTGACGTAATTTGAAATGTTTTTCAAGAAAATGTGTTGCTCATAACAGTGGTTGTTTTCAGACAGGATATTCCTCAGGTCTAAAACAATGGTGTCTTAGAGAGTACATCATGGTGAGGCAGTCAAACATTTCCTGCTTGACAATTTTCACATCATAATTCTCACATTTTTGCAACGGTTGCATTGCTGCTAAGGTACAATGTAAATACTCTTGGGAAAACACATCTAGAACACATTTCCAAATTTGGTAAGGACATACACATGCCCATGAAGAAAACACATAATTTCAACCATTGTGATTTCTCTGTCCGACTTTGCCCCCTTCAAAATAGCTTGTCTGCAGAACATATTACATTGAAAAAATGAAAATAAAAATAAATAAACCAGAATCCCAAATTGCAACAAAAGCATATCACAAGCATACAACATATAGTGCCCATCCCTACCGCAGGCTTCAATGTGAGGTTCAGACTTTGTACCTCTTTCCTTTTTCATGTCAACAAGAACTTAATTGGGAATATTTTGAAACAAAAAAGCGCAATGAGTAACAGCATTCCAATATCATGCATCAAATCTATCAATTTCATCTTTTAAGTCATTATTTGGGACCTCAGACATATTGAACATTAGTCAGGTATTTACTGAACTTGTGAAACAAAAATAATGCTGTAAATTCTGAAATAATAATCATACTTGATTATAGGGAAAGTATGCAAGTTATCAAGACACTTAATCCAGGGCGAAATGTATTTATTGCAGTGTGACAAATGCACTTCCACTTCACAGGATGGTAAAAGAAGACAAAATATGCCATTTTAAACCCCGTTTATGATGAGCTCTTATAGTTTTCAACTATAACTGCAGTCCTACAATTCATGGTTTAAAGACATCTAGGTACAAAGATACTCACGCTTTGCTTTATTTAAGCTGACAATATCCAACTCTTACACAGCATTAAAAGACCTTTGAATGTTAACCACATGATATGAAGTCCACATCAGTCTTGATGTATACATTTCACAAGTGTCACAACAGTATATTTTTGATTTGTCAGTATTATCCATTCTTGAGGCTAATTATACACATTTACGGTGCGAAATTTTTTTTGTCAGGCTATATCTTGAGTTGAATTGCTACATTAGTATATTATTATAGGAATGAAATGCTTAAGCTCAACCATAGTCTGAAAATACAACTGCAGTTATTTTGGGACTCTCAAGTCGGTCAAATCAATGTGTTTTAGTTTGTTGCCAGTGAATACAATGATAGATAAGAAACCAGACATATTGCAGAATGAGAGCGCCGAATGGGTCACGTCTTCATTGTATGCAGTAAGGTTTCAGAACAGATATACTAGACACAGATTAAACCACTTCCTTATAAACAATAAAGCTCCAGATGATCATTCGTCAACAGTTTGATGCACATAACCTCAAGAGTTTTTTTCTCTTTTATGTGGCCAAGCAATGCAAACATTCAGACTAACAATGAGACAATGGTACACCTGCTCAGCTGGGACATACAGTCTATATCTGTCCAGAAGAAAAAAAATGCATATATGTTTTAGTTTGTAGCCAGTGAATAAAATGATAGATAAGAAACCAGACATATTGCAGAATGAGAGCGCCGAATAGGTCACGTCTTCATTGTATGCAGTTAAGGTTTCAGAACAGATATACTGGACACAGATTAAACCACTTCCTAATAAACAATAAACCTCCAGATGATCATTCTTCAACGTATATACATACGGTATATGTTAACCTGTCTTGCTCTTGTTCTCACTGAACATTCATTTGTATTCTAGATTTACTGAGCTCTGGGTTAAACAGCTATTTTTGATTTGTATTCACTGCTCTTGGGGATACAGTTGTATACATGAGTATCACACACAATAACATTATCTGGATAACGATAAGACAAAATAGTAATTTGTTAATGCCAGATATTTGTTTACACTTGGATCATTTCAAGGGACTAAACACCAAGGGATAATGTTGCATTTACACTGGCTATCAAAAATACATATATTCAGTCAAATAAAATAGCAAGAATTAAAATGATAAATAAATTAAGGCAGACCAATTGCGCTCTATCATGTTAATTTATTAGTAGTAAATAAATCTTCAGTTTTACAAATCCTATAAATTCTACCTTGGCTTGATAACAAGGCACAAGAACTATTTCAGTTTCTTCGCTGATTTATTTTCTAATGAAAGTATCTGGAAGGTTTATACATCCTTTGGATTCACTTGTACAACGGGACTGCAAAACAGATTTTAAGACTGAGTTTTCTGCTCAGGAAATGAATGGACACTACCATCCCATAAGAATAAATCTAGGAGATTAAAAAGCAACAATAATAAAAAAAATGAGATATACATTCTCGCAGGAGGTTCAATGGACGTTTTCTTTTCTGATGTATAAGAGTCATTGCTGTATCCATTCAGTATGGCGAGATTACAAACTGTTATTTTGTAAATGTGTGAAGAAAAACAAGCATGTGTATGAATGAATGAATAAATGAATGAGTTAAATCACTTCATAAGTTGACTCCTAAATTCCCAATGCATTTCATGATACTCCCCCAATACATCACTAGCAAACATTAAGGTCTGGATAGTATTTTTAAGAACAAATTCTCCAAATTCTATTACTATACCATCCCACGTAATGATTCCACCCTCTCTTTAAGACATTAGAGATGCATTCTGGAATGTTCTGGAATTAATTTGATTATCCGCTGTCACAGTATATTATGGTGTGGTCTAGGCAATGCACACAAACATACACACATTCTCACACACACACACACACACATGCAAACCTCTCACGATGCACTGTGACAATCATGACCCAGGTTTACCTAAATGGGCTCAGCAGAAATCTAGATCACGATCCCTCACTTTGAGAAAGGCAACAGTTCAAATATCCCAATGTAGAAAAAATACATATATAAAAACACAATGCAACAATGGAGAAGAACGACAAAGCAACCATTTCTGGAAGTGCACATCAAATAAGACCATTGTCACTGTCACCTCTCCAGAACGCTGTCCCCATATACACAAGTCTCCTTCCATGGGTAGGCTGAAGTAAGAAGGGCAGTGTGTTCAGAACTTCCAAAGTCTTTCTGTGTGAAGATTTTTTTGCCCCACACCGAGGTCATCATTTACTTCCATCGCAGTCCAAACAGAGCTTGCACAACATCTGAAGGCCAACATAGTAAAAACACAAGTTTTTACTCACTGTACACATTTCGTGCCATGACACAGTCAGGAATTTCAGAGCAAATGAGACAATACACTTTTATTCTGGTAAATTTTCTTGGGGATAGTGCACACAAACGAAACGACTGTACAAGAGTTTCTCTCCACAAATCATCGTCCACTCCGTGCCTCGGAGATTCAACAGGCACTGTGGGTTAGATCAGATAAATGGGGCACCGAAGCACTTGAGACACAATTGCACGCTTTTGCTAGGTGGTTTGTCGATGGGGGACAGGACTTTGAGCTGCTCTGTGCTGAGCTCATCGTATGCAAGACGGTATTCGCGATCAAAGGCCTCTGTGAGGGAAAAACGAAGCAGAGAAAGGATAAGTATGAATGCATGAAATCAAATCTAAATGTAACAAAAGTATTTTCATATTTTTTTGGATAGTAGTATCCACATACCAATGTCTATGTTCTCCTTCCCCAAAGCAACAAGTGACAGAAACATAATTTCCCTGTAGATGCTCCTGGACATAAAGAGAAGAGGTGGTTTGAACAAAAGATATACATTTATATCTCACAAACTATGCGCAAATGCTACTGCTCATTTAACCTATAATACATTTAAATTCACCTAGGCACTGGCAATCAAAGATAAAACAGTTATAATACTTGATAAGAAAATTCCTATCACAGATGGGAATATTTTTGCTATTAAAGAAATGTTCCAGGTTCATTACAATTTAAAGGAATGGTTCACCCTAAAGTGACAATTCTCTCATCATTTACTCACCCTTATTCTGTCTCAAACTTGCATTACTTTCTGTCTTCTGCAATATACAAATGAAGATATTTTGATGAAGAGGTGTTTTTGTTCATACAATGCAAGTCAATGGGGTTCAATGCGTTCATGTAGCAAAAAAGACTGCATAAAGTTAAAAATTTTTTTTAGGTTTAAGCCATGTCTTCTGAAGAAATCTAATCATTTTTGGGTGGAAAACGGACCAAAATGTACACATGCTTTATGCAAGTGCTCTATGCATGCATTAAGCGCAAGGACGTGTAATCAAGCTTGAAATCATGATCGCCAAGAAGGCTGCAGATTACAAGATTTATATTGGAAAAGTAGTTACATTTTGGTCCATTTCTCACCCAAAACCAACTGCATCGGTTTTGAACACATGGATTAAACCAATCGAGTTTTATAGATTACCTTTAGACAGCCTTTATGTCCTTTTTGGAGCTTGAAAGTGTTGGACCCCATTGACTTGTATTGTGCAGACAAAAACACCTCATATCTTCATAAACATATCATTATTTGTGTTCCACAGAAGAAAGAATGTCTTAAAGAGTTTGAGACAGCATCAAGGCACGTAAATGACGAGAGCATTATCATTTTTGGGTGAACTATCCCTTTAAGCTCTATTAACCAGATGCTGTCAATTACCATAGAAAATAGTTTCGACTTGTAGCTCCGTTTGTAAAAACAAACAAATAAAGGCATTGACATTAATGAACTTACAGTAGAAGTCTATGGGGCAAGCATACAGTACAATGGTTGACACAGAGACATCCATTGTAAGTGCGTTTTATTAGAAAGTCTCATGACATGCAAGATCTAGCATGTTAGATGTCTGTCCTACCTCTGTCGCTTAACATCTGGCCGTTTCTTGATCTCTCTGAGGAGTAAGTTGATGGGACCGTAAACATCGTTTGTCTGGATGTTGCGTACAATGCTGTTCAACAAAGTCCTTGTCTCTTGGTGGTCAGTGGGGGCTAGAGTTCCCTTTCTTTGCACTGCAAAACACACATCAATGTAGAGCCAGTCATTCAAGGAATTGTTGACCCAAAAAGGAAAATTCTCTTATTATTTACTCATCCTTATGCCATTCCAGATGTGTATGACTTTCTTTCGTCTGCTGAACACAAATGAAGATTTTTAGAAGAATATTTCAGCTCTTTTAGTCCATACAATGCAAGTGAATGGGTGGCAACATTTTGAAGCTCCAAAAATCACATAAATGGTCTGCACTTATATGGAGCCTTTTTAACCTTAATAGTATTCAAAGCGCTTTACACTGTGACTCATTCACCCATCCACACACATTCTTACACCAATGGTGGCAGCTAGCCTGCCATTGGGAGCAACTTGGGGTTCAGTGTCTTGCCCAAGGACACTTCGGCATGTGGAGTCGTGTGGGCCGGGAATTGAACCACCAACCCTGCGATTAGTGGACAACCTGCTCTACCACTTGAGTCACAGCCAACATAAGGCAGCATAAAAGTAATCCATATGACTGCAGGTGTTAAATCCATGTACTTTTTTTCCTATAAATTATTCTCCCTGCTCAGTCAATCTCCCGTTTAACTTTCACATTCTTCTCCTTGTGTATTTGGTGATTCACATTCTTTATGCATATCGCCCCCTACTGGGCAGGAATTTCTACCAAAAAGGACTTACATTTTTATCTGGATCCTAAATATTGACAGGGTTTCTCACCCACACTTATCATATCACTGAAGGTATGGATTAAAACACTGGAGTCGGATTGATTATTATATGACGCTGTAATGTGCTTTTGGAGCGTCAAAATTTCCGCAAAAATTCACTTGCATTGTATGGACCTACAGAGCTGAAATATTCTTCTAAAAGTCATAATTTGTGTTCTGCAGAAGAAAGAAAGTCATACCCTCATGCCATCCCAGATGTGTGAGTAAATGATGAGAGAATTTTTATTTTTGGGTGAACATTAACATGTACAGCTCAATGCTAATATCAGCTTTGCTAATATCCTACTGCATACAAGATGCTGAATTTCAGTTTGTAGAGAGGAATAGTTGATCGCTTTGTCTCATAATTTCAGTGAGTTCTGTAATTTGATAGTAGTTGAGTTTATAGGCTCTCTGCAAACTTCTAATTAAATGCGTATGTAGTTAAAGGGACACAACAGGCGCAAATACTGTTTTGCTGTTACTTCGTTTCTGTACACAACAGTATAAATGGTCACACTGACCAGTCTAATAATACTGAACAATCTATAATACTGAACAAATACATAAATGTATAAAGGATGTGTGTCAACCCCTACTGTACTCACAGAAGGTCCTCCAGAGCTGATAAAGGGGCTCAGTGGGCTCCTGATGTAAGTTCACATTGTCCCACAGCAGCTGTAAATACACCAGCTTACTGTCCTGAGACAGAGATGTCTGCGGCAGCTATGGGAGGAAAACAGAGACGTTAAATTGAATGATTCAATGAAATCGATTCAAATGAATCAAATTTTTGATTATGAATATATCCCGTAAAAAGAGCATATATTCATGTCAAGCTGGGTGAACGAGACACAATGGTTCATTCTGTAGGAGTAGGGGAGGGAACAGCATTGTGAATGAAGGTAACACACCTGTACTCCATTGTTGCAGTGTTCAGATGTTAGGATGAGTCCAGGCAGAACGCTCGGTAGGTCCAATCGGCGGAAATACCACACCAGGTTCCAGAAGATGATGGGATGTTGACTAAGGAACTTATGGGTATAGATTACCTAAAATATCATCAAAATGAATTCATTAAGAGACATTTAAAGTATATTTGTACATTTTAAATGATTTTCCAGAAGACTCAACCCCCACTAAAGTTGTAAGTGAAGCTGTTGTTGTTGAATACCTGATCCCCCTCATTCTCTAATAGTGACTCCAGCTCTTTGCGCAGGACCAGTGGACTGAGATACGGCACAGAAACTGGTTTGGGGTTTGGTCTCTTTTGACCCAAAGTGTCCTGGAACATCAAAATACAGAAATAATTATTAATATTGCTGTCTTGCTAACAACAGTTATCATGGTACACCTGTGTTGTGATTGTAGGTGCTGTGGATTTATGGTCCCGAATCAAAACTTTGAATATGTTTTGAGCATCTGTATATGGGTTGACATGCTATGCCACTGCAGAAACCATATTTTGGTCTGTTCCTATTGCAAAGCTTTCGTATGGGTTCAGGAGACTCTTAAAATACCGCACAATTCGTTTGGACTGCTTTTCTGGTACTCTTTTGTCCTTTTTGAAACTTGAAAGCAGCAGTGATTGTAAGATTTCTAATCTTATGACACTATAAGATGTGTACATTTAATGTATTGCACTCTGGTGCATAGATAGTGTTTTGTTTTATAAACAGTGATGTATTATTCAAGATAGCCAGCTAATATTCATCAGAATATTGTCATTTTCCATAGTAAAAACACGTATAAAATTAGAAAAATAACTGAAACGGCTAAACAACCATTCAAAGAATATTATTTTATTTTCCATTTATTAACAAAAATGGAAGAGCATGAATCAATTTCACATCATCTATAGATTAAAGTTATACCAAACACCATGAAAACCTATTGTTACAATAAATGTCACATTTAGCGTGGTCGTTATTTAGTGGAGTGAATTCACTTGTGAATGGAGACTTTTGAATTCGTTCAAAAATGAAAAATCACTCAGAAATTAGATTTTATTTTTTTTAATTATTAGTTTTTCACTTTTGTCCACTGACCATTTTTGTAAATCGCATTTTATACCAATAGGTGGCAAACAAATAAACATCTTTATGTGTTTTGAGTGAGTCATTAAACCATTGATAAAGCACCAAGTTCTTCACGACTGTAACAAGTCTAATTATACTTTATTAAAAACTGTGTACTGAGAGTGTTTAAGTGTCATTAGGAAAACTTTATAATAAGGTTAACATTAGTTAACGCATTAGGTATCATGAACAAACAATGAACAAAATAATTTTTACAGTCTTTATTAATCTTTGTTAATGCTAGTTAATAAAAATACAAGTGTTCATTGTTAGTTCATAGTGCATTAACTAATATGAACAAATACAACTTTTGATTTTTAAAATGTATTAGTATATGTTTAAATTATTAACTATGATTAATAAAAGCTGTGAAAGTACTGTTCATTCTTAGTTCATGTGAACTAATTTTGTTTACAATAAGTTTCCATTTGTTAACGCTTGTTAAGTGTTACCACATCATTTCACCGCAAATGACTTATAAAGCATATTAATCATTGTGTACATTGCTGTACATGACTATCAAGCTATACAAATAAGACATCGATATTAGCCTAAAAATAAGTACAAGTTTTAATTACGCCCTCGTGTCATTGTAATGCCATTAGTCACTTTTACTCGTAATTCATCCAGCCCCTTTCATCCCTTGTTAAACTAAACGAACGGCATGCCTCCCTCTCCAACAGACGCTGATCCTCGTTCATTCACGAATCCAATGGGAGAATGGGGTGTATTCGGACAGTGGGTCAAACCAATGATATGCTCCTTCACAGCACACACTCCAATGCAACTGGTTCGTGCAGGGCCGTAACACAGTATACAATGAGAGGAACAAGTCCCCCCCCAATGATCAGATATGGCCAGATAGCGTGCGCAGTTGTCAAACGCCGCTCGTCAAAGTAATTTTACATAGCCAATCAATTTGATGAAGGCGGGACTCAAGTTTCAGAAGCTAAGCAGGAATGCTCATGGATTATTCCAGCGCCACACATCAGCAAGCAGTTCAGGTTAAGAGTGTTAGTGTTATGTGAGATGTAAGTATCTAACTAAACATGCGATCATTGCAATATTTGCCCACTGGTTGAAATGTTGTACCAACCGACGGTAATTTCCAAGGGTGCAAACTATTCACTGTTTGGCGTAATTTGCAGTTATAAAAGAAAAATATGTCATGTAGGGTATGTGATTCGTATGTCATTCATAATTTTTAATGTGAAAACATTGATGAAGCAGTTTTCAGCATATCAGGATTAAGACGAAGAGCAAATGTGTTTACACTGTAAAGGAATTTAATAAATGTGGTTATCTGGCAAGCTTTTGAAGTAGCGTTTTAGAAAGTTCACTTGACAAGAAAATTATCTATAAAACACAAAGTAGAGCGTTATCACCCTCAGATCAGAACTAGAACATAGACCTGTGACTTGTGGCGCCCAATGAGTTTTTATATTGCAGGTAATAATTTACAATCAATTTAAGTAATTTTGTACAACACTTCTTTTTTAATTTTGAACAATACTCCTACTACAAGTCTTCTTTTAAAAGAGACCTTGTCAGGTCTGTGCTCAAAAAATGAGCCACCAGTTAAAGTAGTTGAACTAAAAATGGAAAATGCACTTTTACTCACTCATTTACTCTCCATTATGTCGTTCAAACCACATATGCTGTTACTTATTTTTTGGAACATAAATGTATATATTTTACAGTAAGCAGCTCTATTCCATAGAATAATAGTTGATAGAGAACAGGAGCTGTCAAGCTTAAAAAAGGGCAACTATATACAATACAATAAAGCACTATTAAAGTTTCAGTATTAAGACATCATAGTCTTCATAGTAAATCATAGTATAGACAACAGTAGTCCATATGACTTGTGCACTATATTCCAAGCTTTCTGGGGCCATAAAACAGCCTTCTAATTTATGGAATAATTTTATGGTATTTTAATATTTTAATATTTCATTCTCTCTCTCTCTTTGGACCTTATCAGGAGTGGTCAATATGAACTGCTTTTGCATGGAAAAGAGCAGCGTTCAGATTCTTAAAGAAAAGGTTGAATTAAGATTTTACTGGAGGAAAAACACAATGAGGGACAAGTTGAGGGCAGTAAATAATTTTGTGTATTTTCTTTTTGCTTGCCAGCTTTCACGGTCATGGCAATTTACTGATACATCAGCGATGAAAAGAAATTCAAATGCTAACATTTTGGGCCTATATCTCATTTCTTTTTCCAGAAAAATATTGCATTCAGCATTGTTACTCGTTCCTATTTTAATGGACCAAAGAGGACCATTATATTTGTGACCTCAACACCCACGACCCCCACCCTCAAAAAAGTTTGCTCTCCCACAGTGTTCAAGACATAATTACAGCCTTGATTTGATAAGACAGAATTTATGCTTTACAGTCAGACCAAAAAAAAAAAAAAAGCAAAGCATTCAAGTTGCTTGAAATGATCACATTAAAACGAAAAGCTCAAGATCTCTTACCGCCACCTCTAGCAGGCTGGTGGGCAGACTGGTGGTGGATATACCGTGACTGGGCCACTGGGTGCAGTCCAGGCTCTGCAGAGGGCCACCCGCACTGTTACTGCGAGTCAAAGAGGTGTTGCGCTTCTCAGCATGTCTCTCCAGTAGACCCAGGGGGTGTGAATGCACTGGCTCTGGCACAAGACTGCAGAGAAAAGTCAGATTTCATATGTAAATGTGAGATTCATAGTAGTTAGCAAAAAATAGTCATCTCTGCACTTTTTGAAAAGAAATTCATAATTGCAGCAAAAATCAAAACATGGAATCAGCTAAGGTTCAATTGTGCCTTTATAACTGCAACCTACTGCAATGTTTAACCTCTATGTTTCTGTGTTGTGAGATGTCAAGCTCAGCAGGAGATTTAAGTGCAAGTGGATGACTCACCATCTATGGCTCTTAACTCAGCACAGATCACACTGTGGTCAATGTTTAGCACAGGCCCTTGTCTTCAAAATCAAGACTTCAATTTTTAAAGGTGAATTGTTTAATTTCTGTGCCTCAATCATCACCAAGCAGAATTGCACAAAACTCTATCCCCCACCTGCCATTGGTGGGACAAACCAATTGTATCACTACAAACTGTCATTGGGTCAAATCAATGTTGCTGTGTCGGGCTGGTCAGGATGCTCAAACAAGCAATGCTTAGATAGCGGCACAGTGTTTACACTTTTTTTGGGAAGTCAATCTGCAAATGGCTTGTTTTTGCAGTAGTTGTCTCTGCATATTCAAGATATAGTTCACCTAAAAACCTAAATTCCCTCATCATTTACTCATCCTAATGCCATCCTAGATGTGTATGAATTTCTTTCTTATGCAGAACACAAATTACGATTTTTAGAAGGATATTTTTACTCTGTAGTCCATACAATGCAAGTGAATGGTGACCAGAACTTTGAATCTTCAAAAAGCATATAAAGGCAGCATAAAAGTAATCCATAAGACTCCATGTATCCTGAAGCGATTTGATAGGTGTGGCAGAGAAACAGATCAATATCTATGTCCTTTATTAATCTCCACTTTTGACCAGCCCCGACCAGTAGGTGGCGAAATTAACAAAGAATGTGAATCTGCAAAACACTAAAGAATGTGGAAGTGAAAGTGGAGATTTATAGTAAAAAAGGACATAAATATTGATCTGTGGATTTAACCACTGGAGTCATATGAATTACTTAAATGCTGCCTTTATAAGCTTTTTGGAGATTCAAAGTTCTGGCTACTGTTCACTTGCATTGTATGGACCAACAGAACTGATATATACTTCTGAAAACCTTCTTTTGTGATCTAAAAAGAAAGAAAATCACACAGATGGCATGGCATGGCATGAGGGTGAGTAAATGATTTCATTCATTAAAATTTTTGGGTGAACTATACCTTTAAGCTGGCATTGGAGAAAGTATTCTAACATAAAACAATTCCACACATCACCTCTAATTATACGTTAATTATAAGTGAATATATTTCTTAGATTCTGGTTGCATACATCTTGGAATTTCCAGATTGAGAAACGGTTATCTCGACAGAACCCTCGCCATCCTCAGGCGATTCAGGGCAGCTCATGAGGTCAGGACGGTCACTAAGACTGCCCACTTTGACCTCTGAGGAACCAGAGGTGGCCGGCTGAGTGCTGGAGCTGTGTATACTGTCTCCTGATGTGCTCGTCTTCAAATAGAAGCTGAAAACCAAATTTATAAAAGGGTTAGTCAATATTACTCTGTTTATTCCAATAGCAAATATGTTTATCAGTCAACATATGCAACACACAGTATATTAAATGGCCCATGGGCATGCTTTCATATACTAAATCTTGAGTAACTCACCCTGGTGTGGTACGCAGGTCATTGAACTCTACGTGGAGCAGAGGGAGGAAAGAAACCTGACAGAATGGACAGGTGGAATTGAGGTTGGAGTCGTCTGCCATCCAGCCTGCCATGATCTCCTCGTCATACACCAGAGCCTCACATGAACGACACTGAGAGCAGCTCGACATGAGGACCTGAGGATGAGACCACATATAGTTTACACAGTTTATCATAAAATAAAGGTGTCCATCTGAATGTTGATGTTACAGACAGTAAATGCATCTAGAAACTCACTGAAATACAGAAGATTTGCTTCTGTGAGTTAATAAGGGAAGGAATTAATTATGTTGAGGATCATACCTGATGATGCTACTACAGTAGCCATTCTGAGCGGTCCGTGATCACACTCACTTCATTGATTTAATTCTCTTTTTATGTTCAATAGGATGCCAGCAGTTCTTAAACTATTAACTTTCAGTTATTTTATCAAGAAAGTTGGCAAATACGTGCACTAGCCAGTGCAATGGGAAATTTAGCTTTAGTTGCAGTATTCAACAAAGGACAAAATAAATGAAGAGATGCATTGTGATAAAAAAATGCAATCACAAACATTTCTATCCAGATCGGATTATAGTCTAGAGGGAAAACAGTAGTTAATGAACTCTGTCATTTTTATCATGGCTGTGTGAGAAAAACTGACATGTTCAATTTGGATGTGATTAAAATAAATAAAAAGTCTAGTTCCAGCCGAACAGGACTTTACACACTACTTTACATTAAAGCCCCGTTCATACATGCAGCAATTATTTGATTCATTTTCAGTGAGAGCTGGCGACATGAGTGACAGTGACTGTTGGCAACTAGATGTGGGCGTGTCCAGCATATCAGAAATTTTAACTTTACGCAAATGAGGTGTGACTTTCAGCAACAACTACCAATGAGAGAGAAGACGTTCTTCATCTCATGTGAGCTAATGCCGTCAAGTGCAGGCAAGGCTTTTGTGAGCGATTTCACTGTTTTATATGATCTGTCTGTAGCCACATAGATGAATACAATAAAAAAGTATGCATGGAAAAGACGGAAGCAATCAGCAATCAGCAATCTGAGTGAGTCTGATTCATACACTGATTGATCATTCATCTTGTAAATGATTTGATGCAATGGGCACTGCTGCAGTTTGTATAAAAATGCAAAATGTACATTTTTAGCAATAAAAAGAAATTCCTGGTCAAATTAGAGTGATATTTTAGTTTCACAGGCAATATGGTTAGTCTGTGATCCAAATTTTCAAAAGATATGGCATGTTTGGTTGGGGCTTAACTGAGAGTAATTTATTCTGCAGTGATATTCTGCCATCAGCAGGAGCTGCTTTACTCACCTCTAAAGCGCAATTCTGGTAAATGCTGGAGGTGCTGGCATGATTAGAGGAACTGTGTTCAGACCTTTCAGAGTCTGCGCCTCTCATAGACCGGCTTGGAGTCAAAGCTGTAGAAACAGAGAGAGAGAGAGAGAGAGAGAGAGATAAACTGTATTCCAATAGAGGAACAGAGAGTACAGACTGATAAAATAGCAATGACAACACACTGTCTTGAAAGTACATTTTGACACTAGAAAATTCTAGCTATTTTATAACCCACATTTGACTGGACAATCAAAACTTTTGAAGCATGATGCAGTTACTAGCGTTTTAGCTTTGTAGGTCAGTTCTGTGTTTATGCATAAAGAATGGGTGCTTTATTTGTATGCTCACGTATTGGCAGCTGACCACGGCCGGTATCACTGCTCCCGCTGCTGCTACCCAGGCTGGTGTTGCTGCGTGTGAGCCCGTTTGATGCCAGGCTGGGCATTAGGCCTCTTGGGGTGTCTGTTGTTCCCTCAGAGGACAGAAACTGTTCTTCCAGCCTGGCTGGGAAACTGTCTCTGGGCTGGGAATTCTCCTCCTGAATCCCACATACATTCAAAATATACAGTAGTCAAGACTGGTTGTACTGAAATAAGTACAACATTTACAAAGAGTTCAATAAATTTAGAACTTAATTAAAGGTACATTTATGTGTGTAAATTGATCCGGCTCTGAAATCTAATTGGATGAGTCACGGTCAAAGCCATTGTAAAACTGTCCAATGAGCTTCTTCTACTGATGAACTGAGAAGACATAAAGCTGATCTGAACATTTTCATATCACTCAGCTGCATAATATCACAAACGCTGATTGTAATCCAAAGTGATTCTGTCACCAAGCATT
This sequence comes from Moxostoma hubbsi, assembly GCA_032164185.1. Classification (NCBI taxonomy): domain Eukaryota; kingdom Metazoa; phylum Chordata; class Actinopteri; order Cypriniformes; family Catostomidae; genus Moxostoma; species Moxostoma hubbsi. The sequence continues at coordinate 16,069,098 of JAVLUX010000002.1, forward strand.
TTTACGCACTAAAATGACTAATGATATATGAAAGCAGATGCACAACAGTCTTTTTTATTGAATGTGATTTCATTACTTTCTGAAAGCCTATGGCAAGCCTCAAGGGGATAAATACACAATCACACTTTCAATGTAAGTTACCCAATGCATTACATCATAAATCACTCTTTAACAATTGTTTAGGGTCATGCGGTACTCCTGTTGTTATTTCGGTGAGCTCTACGTGACAGGGAATCAGAGAGAGAGAGAGAGTTGAGGTGAGTTGGTATGTATGTTAGCCATCCGCCAATTTGTATCGGTAAGTGTGTTATTCCTCCGACTGGAGAGAGAGAGAGAGCTCAGCAAAATAGTCGGCAAGTGTGACACCCTGTTGACACCCCGAGTTGTTTTAAATCTGGCTTTAAGTGTGGCACTGGCTTTTTTGACATGGTTGCCGTAACTAAGTCAAAGTAAAATAGACTGATTTGGTTTGTCTGCATCATTATCTCTGTTTATAAAATTTCCCAAGAAAACCAATCAGTCTTTCACTCACCTCGTCATCAGAGTAGGAATACGCCGAGGCCACCGCATCCCACATCTTACTGGCCACATTGGCTGCCTGCTTCATGCCTGATTTCAGTATGTCAACTTTAGGTCCCGACAGCAGCGAGTCCATCTTGATTCCAGATATGGAGTTGATGACAGATCCCAATGAGCTGCTCTGTGACGACTTCACAAGGGCGCTCAGCGACGATGACCTTTGACCTGCAGAGCCCGGGGTCTTGGGTGTCTTGACGGCGAAGGTCTTTGAGCGGGTCACGGCAGGGCTTCGTTTCGGAGTCTCCGTTAAACTAGGTCCTTTGACAGGGCCGGCTGGTAGGCTCGATCTCCTTTCCAAAGGCTGCTTAACTGCTGGCGAATCCGGACACTCACCCAAGTCACGGTTTGCCCCCTGTTGCAACTCCATGCTGGGAGATTTTGAACCCAGTGGACTCTTTAAGCTCATGTACATCTCGATTTCATCTGCAAGTTTCCTGGATACCACAGCTGGAAAGGGGCGCGTGGACTCCTGGCTTTGAATCGAGGCTGCGTCCTCCGTTTCCGAAGCAAAGACCGAGAGAGGATCCGCCCCCATCTCAACATCCTCTCTCTCCACTGTTTTAGAGGAGGATGAGACAGTGCTTATGCTCCGCTCAACTCCTTCAATCCCTGGGGGTGTCGTCACCGCCACTGAATCTCCCTCTTTTCTTTGTTCCTCCACTTTATTCTTCCCATGTCCCTCAGAACTTGTCCCGTGATCCATTTGCTGCTTGTATTCAAGTTCCTCCTCCATGAGGGTGGGGCTTATCATGGACTCCGCCTTTAACTCCTTAAAGGGAGGGATGGTTGCAGAAGGTGGAGGGGTGAGGCTGCCAGAGAAAGCAGCAGCAAGGATTTTTGCATCAGCGCCCATATGATCTACGCTGATCTCCAGACTGCCCTTTTTTTGCAGCATGCCTGCTTTGCTTTCAGCGCTGAAACTGCAGCTGCGCTCCGCAAACGCTTTCACTCTCTGCTGCTGTGCAGTTTGACAGACAGAATCTGGGTTTGTGGAATCATCCTCCACTGGCAGGGCTATATCTTCACTCTTTTTGCGGGGCATGAAGAGCTTGCCTGTGCTAACACCTGCTGGAGATATAAAAGAGAGTGAGAAACATATTAATGATTTCATGATGACAGCTCTTAAAGGACAGCTCTTATAGTTCAATCAAAAATGAAAATCCTCTCATTAATTACTCACCTTCATTCCATTCCAGATGTGTATGATTTCTTCTTCAGCTGAACACAAACACATTTTTTAAAGAATATCTCAGCTCTGCAGGTCAATTCATTGTAAGTGAATGGTGACCATATTTTGAAGATCCAAAAGCACATAAAGGCAGAATAAAATTAATCCATAAGACTCCAGTGGTTAAATCCATGTCTTCAGAATCTATACGATAAGTCAGTGAGAAACAGATCAATATTTAAGTCATTTTTTACTATCAATCTCCACATTCACTTTCTTCTTTTGTTTCTGGTGATTCACATTCTTAATGCATATCGCCACCTACTGGGCAGGGAGGAGAATATATAGTAATAAAGGACTTAAATATTGATCTGTTTTTCACCCAGACTTATCATTTCACTTCTAAAGACATGCTGCCTTTATGTGCTTTTTGGAGCTCTAAAATTTTAGTCACCATTCAATTGCATTATGAGACCCTACAAAGCTGAAATATTCTTCTAAAAATCTTTGTTTGAGTTCTGCTGATAAAAGAAATTCATACATACCTGGGATGGCATGAGGGTCAATAAATTATGAGAGAATTTTCACTTTTGAGTGAACAATCCCTTTAAACAACAATATGTCTTATGTTGTGTCCCATTTAATGCAGAAAGTCAGAACTTTCCACTTGCAGGGTTCCCACACCATTTTACCAATGAATTTCCATGAATTGTCCATGATTTTTCCAGTTGTTTGGATTACTTGATAGGGAATTTTTAAAAATAACTAAAGAGACCACACTCGCTTAGTAAAATTTTCAACCAAAGAAATGTTTTGGAACATTTTCTATGGCTGGACATCCCTGAAGTGCAATAGAATGGCACTTGAAGTTGGACTTCCAACTTTGAAACTCATGCAAAAATTCACAACTTCGACAAAATTTTAAAAGTATCGTTCAAATAAAAACATTTAAGAAGTACTTGAAGTTTCACAGTTAAGGCAAACTATCACTTTTAAGCAAAAAAGATTCATGAATGAATCGAAGTTCCTTTATTTTAATATTTTACAATAAAAACCATTTAGGAAACTTTTACATAGACAGGTGTGTAAAACACTAATTGTTTTGTTTATAATTCTGCACTTGCAAAACAAATGTTAGCCATTTTATTTCTTTATGCGTTATCTTAAGAGCTTCAGACAAAAGAGCACTTTTATAGATGCAAATAAACTAGGAATATCTCATATCCGACATTGGATGGAACACAGCACTTAAAATTAATACAATTTTAATTTTTTAAATTTTGACTTTATTCAGACAAATTATTGTTAAAAGGTAAAAATTCTTAAAAGTGCCCTTTTCCAGTAACTGACCGGTTTCTCTGCCTGCATTGCTATCAAAGCTCCCAGTAGACAGTTTAACAATGCTGGCACCAGGAAGCGCCATCTCAGCAGGGCTGGACGGCTCCGTCACAGCTACAACACTGTCCACAGAGCTAGCGATATCATCCCCTTTGAAAGAGATAAATGGAGATACCAATCTCAGAGAAATGATCATAGACTACCGTTAGCAATGCACAATGTAGAATAAACTATGTATAAAACCTACATAACTATATATATATATATATATATATATATATATATATATATTAATGAATCTGTAATTTAAGATTAGTCAAATTACTAAGCAAGAAATACAACCAATTAAATGGTGAAGTACGACAATAGATTCCAGTACCGTTCTGTTGGGCCTTGCTGGCTTTGCTGCTGCTGGTGGTGTGGTCACTGGAGAGGGGAGCAGAGGCTATATGAGCATCTGTGGGGTCCTGGGGCAGCTCGTCCTTAGATCCATAACCCTGATCAGACTGACCACCTTAAGAGACATGAGACATGCTTAGTCTAAAATATTCAGTGGGGTCCAAAATCTGGGATTCGAAACCTAAACATAGAATTTCACATTTAAATTTGTAAACAAAGTTTTCGGATTTGAAAAAAATCAATATTTAAGAATCGACACTATCCATGTCACTAATCAATTACGTTAAGCAAATATGTGACATTGACTAAGTCAGCTCCTATGCACAAAAGGACAGATTTCCTTTCTTCTACTACACAAGATGCTCGTTTGATCATTCTTAAATCATGCTGGATAAAATGGATCATTAGGTTTTGGACAAATTTGTGATGTTCATGCCGACTTAGTGCATGCCATCATTTAAGAAAAAGGGGGACATACGAAGACATTCTGAAATTTGTAATCAACTTAAATTAAATCAAGTTTGATTCAACTTTTCACCCAAATGTTTATGGTGATAATTTATGATTTTGTATATATAAATGTAGAAAAATGCTAAATAGAAGCATTTTCAATGGTGGTCTAAGACTTTAGGACCCCACTGTATTATTACCGTGGTGTCTAAGGACCACAGAGATACAGGGCTCCAGTACCTGTACTAAAGTGACTGTCGATAGCGCCCTCGACTATGAGGCTCCGGGAAAAAAGTGTGCGTTCCTCTACATTAGTCTCATTTGAGCTGTCTGCACTGCAGTGACTCAGTCTGTCTCCATCACCACCTGCAGCTATACCTGCTGATACCTCTGTAGAAACACACACACGCACATGCACACACACACACGTCATTCAACAAGAACTGAATATTAAACTAAATATTAATAACTTCACTGTATATTTTACTGAATTTGATGTCTTTAAGAAATAATTCACCCAAAAATGAAAATTTTCTGATATAATCACATTCGTGCCATCCAAGGTGTTTATGACTTTCTGTCTTTGTCTTCAGCAGAACACATTTTAAGAAAAATATAAAAATATCTCAGCTCATAAGTTCCTTAAAATGCAAGTGGATGGTGATCAGTCCTTTGACGATCCAAACCACAAACCACAAACCACAGACAGTCAGCATAAACATCATCCATACGACTCCAGCTGTTAAATGAATGCCTTCTAAAGTGACACGAACGCTTTTGGTGCAAAAAGATCTATATATAGAACCACTAAATATAAACCATCGCTTCTGGTAAACAGCAGTATGCGCATTCACAAAAGCGCTGAGTTCACGTGGTCTCTTGTGTGACATATTCGCACTGGAATGTTACGGACATCCAGGGTAAGCACACAAACGCACCATTGTGAGTAAACAAACAGACGCAAATACAGACCTAAACCAAAACCAATGAAGCTTCTGTACAGTGTTCCTCCTACTCAAGTGTAACCGGTACTGCTCTTCCGGGTGTGTCGCACGTGCGCCAGTTCTCGCGTGTACCACATGCCAACACAATTACTGAATGAGAGTGAAGCAGGGGAGATGAGTCGTGTGCTTAACACCTGTCTTGTGATTCAGTGAGGAGTGATAGGGGCTTTTAAGGAGAGGAGACAGCAGCAGTGGAGAGAGAGAGCCCAGCTGAGAAGCTGTTTGTGAGTGTTGGCCGCTGCTGTTTTAGATATAAGCTATATCATTGCGCATTTAAGCAAACGTATTGAATGTGTCATTCAATAAAAGTGACATTCCTGAATTGGAACCACCATCTCCTGCTTCCTCATACCTTGAACCTCATTTCACTGGTTCCAAAACCCGGGATTGAGGGAGATGGAGTCCTCGCTGTCTGAGGACATCATCAAGACCCTCGCTGGCATCCACCAGACTCAACACCCAGGCCCTCCTAGAGCTTAGAGTCGAATAGAAGCAACGTTTCGAGGTGCTCCTACAAGCCCAGGCAGAGGATCGGCGGGTGTTCCAGAGCAATACCGGCCGTAAGACCCCCACCACAGATCACCCTGATCAAGATGGATCCCCAGAATGACCCGAAGCTTTCACTGAGCTGTTCAAGCAGGAATTGAGGTCTATGCTTGACATGGGGTTAATAGAATAATCCCACAGTGATTGGGCCAGTCTGGTAGCCTTAGTCGCTAAGAGTGACGGTCAGTCTGGTTTTATGTGGATTATAGAAAAGTGAACTTGATGCGTACCTAATGCCTCGCATTGACGACCTGCTCGATTGGTTGGGTGTGGTTCGTTTTTATTCAACACTGGATTTGACAAAGGGATATTGACAGATTCCCTTGACTCCCATGTCCTGACAAAAAAAACAGTCTTTTCCAATCCGTTCGGCTTACACCAATTCGCTACTCTTCGGTCTGCACCCACACACCGCATATGCCGCTGCCTACCTGGATGATATAATCATCTATTAATTATCCTATTAATAACTTTTTTATTCCACAGAGAAAAGAAAGTTCTGTCAATATTCACTCTTCCTTTGTGTTGTTCCAAACCAATATGACATACTTTCTTCTGTGGAACACAAAAGATGTTACACAGAATGTTCAGTCTCAGTCAACGTTCACCAGCACATCAGTATCCCACGTTAGTGACCAGCAGCACTGGTCTTTTCAATAGCAAAGCCAGCATTTCTCAAAACATAAGCACTGTGGCACCGGTCCATGGGGAAATGTCTGCTGGTGCATTTTAGTCTGAACCTTCACAGTAGGTAAACTACACGTTGCCATAGTGACTGTTTCACACTCATTTCAATTACATGCTCCTTTCGCAATTTTGCCTGACTTGCCGCAGAGCATATTATTTTTACAATTTAGCAAGATGAGTGTGTTTCATTTTTCTTTCACATTTGTTCATTTCATTCTTTCTTAATCGCAAAGCAAAGTAAAATAATTTACAGGAAATAGCAATCTGTTTGAACATTGCTGGCTCTTTAAAACAGAGCCATGTCTGCAGTCTATGGATTTTTTTTTTTTTAGGAAGTTATAGTCTTCAGTCAACGTCAGACCATTTTAACTTATAATGAAAGGGGTAAAACCTAAGACAAATTCCATACTAATCCGTTAGGACGAGGATTTTTTGTGTAAGAAATAAACCCAGACAGAGTGCTCAGAGCATGACACTAGCACAATGTAGGAGATTAGCAGTCATTACAAAAAAATAAAGATGCTTTCATTGACCAATCGGAATCAAGTCTTCCAGAGAGCTGTGTGATAAACATATTTCTACATCTGTGGTAGGAACACAAACCTGTAGTTATCAGAGAAGGTCCTTTATGTGGAGCTGTCCCACGCAGTGCTTGTTTAAACTGCACCACTCCTCGCACCATGTTCCTCATTTTGGTCCACATGAATATTCCACTGCGGTTTCGACTCGGCCAGGGACTTTCCAGAACAGCCTGGACAAAACACAGTCAATCAGGTCAACATGACAACATGCATCTTCCATGGCAACACATTTGTCTTAAATGTTCCCCTTCATTGGATCAACAAATCCTATACTATTATGATGGGAAATATACCAATAAATATATATATAAAGTTCAGTGAGAAGGAAGTCCAGGGGTGGTGCACACAACAGTGTAATACAGATAATGCTATTAGCTAATAAATAAAAATGAAATAAAATAAAAAAACACTCTCTCAATATATATGATTAAATCACTCACAGTTAACAGAATAATAAATAATAAGAAGATAAAATTTATTTGGGTGCAATATTATGGTTTCATATACTTTTATATTCATATATATATTATGCACATGCATTTACTCTATATACAGTATAATGTGAAGCATTCCCAGACTTTTTGACCAATTCGTTAATTAATCATTCAGACCAATTTAAAATCCTGGAAAAACTATTTTAAAATGACCTGATATTTCCAGGTTTTCCAGGAGCGTGGGATACGTGCTTTGCAGTATCAGTATGTGAGAGTATTGTACTGTGGTCTTCACGGGTGTTAATAATGCATTGTAAGTGTTCTAGGGCATTACCTTGTTGTAGTATCCGTAAGTAATAGCGTTGGGTTGAACTCCAGCCTTTTTCATCTCCATTAAGACACGCACAGCCATGACTGGCATCCCCCACAGACCACACAACTGCATCACCACACGGTAACACACCTGTTAAACACATCAACTGTAGGGTCACACCGAGGTCTACAGACATGAGTAATTCTTTTCAACTTCAGAAATACATAAAGGATACAAAAGGGATGCCAATTTAAACTTCATTTTATAAATAAGGTGAACAAGGAAAGCTCAACTATAGTCTCATCTTTCTATAACCCCATTTACGCCTGATATTAAAATCTATCTTCGGTGATGTGATCAGAAGTGGACAGCACAAAATACAGGTGTAAATATGGTATGATGTGTCTTCTTACGCAAACCAACTTTAGAGGTGGTCGGGGATACATCTGGTGATACCACACCGAGCCCAAAATGTAACATTCGCCAAGTGCTGAATAAGAGTATAAAAGTGTCTCTAGCAAGAAACTAAAACGCAGTTTGGCCGATAACTTTAATAGGAACTCTAACACAATAATACATGGTTTACTGTTAATCTAATTGTAAAGAATGATAAGTTGACACTCACTGATGTGACATAAGTGATTCAAATAAACCATATACAAACCGTCTACTAAAGTTGTGCACCTTTTTTCTTAGTTGAACTCCATCAAGTGACATATATGTGAAATACTCCTCACATAAAGCCACCAAAATTAAAATGTTAAATTTACCCACTACTGGCAGGTGTGTCAAAAAGTCTAAATTTTGAACTCTGTGGCAATTTTAACGTGATAGTCATCGAAAAATGAAATTCTCTCAGAATGTACTCACCCTCATGCCATCCCAGATGTGTATGACTTTCTTTCCTCTGCAGAACACAAATCAAGATTTTTAGAAGAATATCTCATAGTGAATGGTGGTCAGAACTTTGAAGATCCGAAAAGCATATAAAGGCAGCATAAAATTAATCAATAAGACTCCAGTGGATAAATCCATGTCTTCAGAAGCAATATAATAGGTATAGGTGAGAAACATCGATATTTAATTCCTTTTTTACTATAAATTTCCACTTTTACTTTCACATTCTTCTTATTTTTGTCCATTTGCATTCTTCGTGCATATCACCACCTACTGGGCAGGGAAGAGAATTATTGTAAAATTATAGGAAGAATTATTGTAAAAAAAGGACTTAAATATTGCATTGCTTCTGAAGACGTGGATTTATCCACTGGAGTCCTTTGGATTACTTTTACTGCTAATGTCGTTTTTGGAGCATCAACGTTCTGGCCACCATTCACTTGCATTGGATGGACCTGCAGAGCTGAGAAATTCTTTTAAAAATCTTTGTGTTCTGCAGAACAAAGAAAGTCATACACATCTGGAATGGCATGAGGGTGAGTAAATGATGAGAGAATTTTCCTTTTTGGCTGAAGTCATCATTATTTTTTGCTGTCTCTGTTCAATTGAACACCATCCGACTCAGTCTGCAAGTTTGCACATTTCTGTAATATCTATCCTCATTTTTTTGCTGCTACTGTATTCATAAACTATTATACTTAATTTCTCGTCACTTCTACCTGGTTGCTACCCCAATAACTGCTATGTCCATATATAGTATAAGCTTATCTGCTGGATACAATGTCGTAGTATGTTATGTTTACATTCACAGCATTTTCTATTATATTGTAATATTTTGCCCTACCTGTTTTATCTGACACTTTCACACTAGAACTGTGTACTGGTCGGTGCTGGACTGACACATACTGTGCCTTTTGTCCTGTTTCAGCAATTATTGTACCAACTTGTACTGTTTGCACACGTTTGCACACGTTTGCACATGCACTTTGTGTAGAAATGTGTAGGTCTTTTAGTACTGTGTAGTCTCATGTAGTTCAGTGTTTGTTTTATGTTGTTTCATGTTGTTTTTATGTAGCACCATGGTCATGGAGAAATGTTGTTTCGTTTCATTGTGTACTGTACTTGCTGTTTATGGTTGCAATGACAATAAAACCCACTTGACTTGACTTATTGACAGATTTTGTCTCTTCATGCAATCCCAGACTGACTCAATGATTTTGAGATCCGGGCTCTGTGAGGGCCACAGACACACACACACACACATGCTGAAATGCACCCACCTCATCGAGCACCTCCACCTCAGAGCTCCTCATCTTGAGCAGAACGTTGAAGGCCTGCTGCATGGCTCTGGGTTTGGACTGTGCTATGCGCATGCCAGCAGGAAGACAGATAAACCACAGACTGTAGCAGTGACTGAAAAGACACTTCGCCCACATTGGTGGATTGGAGTAGAAACGCTTTGCCAACTTGTAGGCCATTTTGATTTCCTATGTGGAACAAAATGTTACATTAGAATCACAAATGGCCACTGACGGGCATATTCTGTTAAAACAACTTTCAGGTCCAAGACAAAAATATGCTGAAAAACCTGACAAATAAAAAAACCTTTTTCGAAAGAAAACACTCTTGGACATTTCAGCCAAAATTGAAAATTCTGTCAAAGTCTACTATTATGGTACTTTTTGTCATTTTTGGAGCTTGAACATCACCTTCCACTGGAAAAGTACAGCTGCAGAACATGTGAGGGTGAGTAGGTGATGACTTACAGTATACGGCACTTGTTGGTATATTGTACTGTAAAACAGTCAAGGATTTTTTACACTACAGTAGCAAGAAGAGCGTGTTTTGCATCATAGTTGTCACTAGATTATGCATTTTAGCATGTTTGAAACACTGTAATGGTCATTCAGTATCCAGTAACAGATCTACTTCTACCATTTTAATTTTGGGTGAACTGTCCCTTTAAGCACTTATGTAAATTTTCAGACAACCCACATTTGTTTCTCTCTTTTAATAGGAGTGTTTCTCAGTCACATCTGACCTTACACATAAAGCAATCAATTCAATCATCCATGAGGCTTCTGTGTAATTTAGATTGTAATATATGATCTAGTTATATGCCTTGTGTGAGTGTGCACTTTTTCATGAATTGAACAGAACCCAACCCCTTTTGTCCAGCACACTGTATCAATAACCAATAAATAACTTAATAGGATCAGGGACAAACAGTGCTGTAGAGTATGTTCACTTCATACCCGTGTAGAGTACACCAATATCATGCAATTCCACCCTGTCAAAAAGGGGTCAGACTACAGCTGAAAACTGGCCTCCACTTGCATGTTCTTTCTTCCTTAAATAATCATTCATTGTGTTTGTATTCTCTTCCTTATAACAATGTACAAAGGAGACTTTCAGCAACGGGGAAGATGAAGAGCACCGAATAAGAAAATAAATACCTTTTCAGATCAATGCTTGTTTAAAGCACGGCCTGTTTCAAGTAATGTTCCCTAGTGTTGAACTCTGAAATCTGCAGAGGTGTGCGTGGCACGTGTACTGTTTTTTTGTTTGTTTGTTTTCCATCAAGCCGGCGTACAAAATGTCTTACATGTCGACACACCACTAGGGTTTCTCCAAAGCACAATCTCGACCACAGAAACAGCAACAGCTGTGTTTGGGGAAGTTACAGTGCGCCTGGTCTAAGATCAGCTGACCTGATCTTAGTTTACATTTTAACCATTGCATGCAAAGCACAAGAGCAAAGTGCCGCTTGACACAAATGAGTCAGCAGTTTTGAATTAAGCCTTCAAAGTTTCTCCGGTCAAGACAAATTTAATACATGTTGAGCGTAGCACTCCTCACACACTCTGAGTGCTTTCTAGTAGAGAGTGAATCGATGGCCAGTAAGTGTCAAATTACTGAAGGGATGATTCTGGGGGTTTTCCAACAAACATGATTAGACAAAGGTGCCTGGATATCCAATACTTACGTTGGAATTGTGGATTTGTTTTTAACTTAAAACATAAAAACCTAAAAGTTCAGAAAAGAAAAGGAAAATGTAATTTTAAAGTAACAGGTTTAGCTAGATGCTAGTGCTTATATGCTAACACAAACAAAGCACATCAGAGGGGTTTGTGGTATCAAGGCGCAATTTAATGAAATGTAACAAGTTCCATAACGGCATACACTTTTGCTTCACGCTTAAAAGTATCTACAACCTAAATGTTAAAAAAAAGCACACACACACACAAAAAAGGAAAAATTTATTTAAAGGTAATGGTTTTAGCTAGATGCTAGTGCTTATATACTAATGCAAACAATGCATGGTCTGTGGTATCTAGACGCAATTTTATGATGAGGTAGTAATGCTATTACTGGCATACTCTTTTTCTACATACTAAAAAGTGTGAAAACAAAAAAATAAAAAAAATAATAATACGTTTTGCTAGATGCTAGTTTTTCTATGCTAACGCAATCAGTATGTGACAAAGGGGTCTCTGGTAACACGATGCAATTTTACTGTGTGGTAGTCCCATTACTGGCATACTCTTTTGCTACACACTCAAAAGTATGTAAAACCTGCAAGTCCAGAAAAGGAAAAATGTATTTAAAGGTAATGGGTTTAGCTAGATGCTAGTGTTTACATGTTAAGGCAAACAGCACACATCAAAGGGGCTGTGGTATCAAGACAATTTTATGATGTGGTAGTAAGTACCATTACTGGCATGCTCTTTTGATACACACATTTAAAAGTATTGACTTTCCCAACTACAGCAGAGTACATAGTTTTAGTGCAGAGTGTACTGTAGGCGAATTGGGACGTAGCCTCAATTTGGACCAGATGGAATAACATACCAATATTTCTAGTAATGTGGTGGATGAAAACATTCAAAACTTGTGAATGTTACATGGGCATGATGAGGCACCTTACCTGTTTGGTTCTCTTGGCCAGCAGGGCAGGGCTACTGGACACACTGGCCCCTGCAGCTCCAGTGCTCAGCGCTGGCCTCAGCTCACGCGGACGATCAAACAACTCCAACCGCAAACAAGGGAAATTCTTATAACTGTGGGGTGAAAAATAGGAAACCTATTAAAATGTTATTAAAACATATAGTGCAAAACACAATATGGGAACTGTAGAGAGAGAGAGATGCTAGTCAATACAGTATAGAGAGGAACACAACACAGCTGACAGTACACCGGCAGAATAATAAACATAATGGTCGCACTTTAAAAATAGAGCGCAACAGTGCCCTCCCAATTTTTCAGCCATCTTCGCTGCGGAAGTATTTCCCCTAAGGGAAACTTTTTTTCCATAGGGTTTTCAAAAATAAATAACGAATCAAACCAACCATCTCCGAGGTGAATCGCAACATAACAAACTTTGATGTAAAGCAAAAAAGTATCTGAAAATTAGACAAAAGGCAAAGTTACAAGACTGTGTTGTGAACGTCTTTAAAGAGGGAATAAACTACAACCCTATGAAGCACTGCAAATTACATAACCAATTGAAAAATGATAGAAAAATCTATATTGATTTAAAGTTGTTAATTATGATCATCAGTTAAAGCAATAAACACAATGAACAATATTTTAACAGCAATTATTAATCTTGGTTAATGTTCATTTCTAAAATAAATTGTACATCTCAAGTTGTGTACTTTAACATTATTATGAACTAACATGAACAAACAATTAGCAATAGAATTTGAGAACTTAACATTAACTAAGATTAATAAATGTGCTGAAATTCCCAATGTTAGTTCACAATACACAACGCATTAACAAAAGTAAGGGAATCAAACATTATTGTAAAGTGATACCAACTGATTTCATAGATACAAGACTGTAGAAACGTATTATCCAAAAACATCCATTACACAATACAAAAAGCAGTGCATTTGCTGTAGTGCATAAAGAGGGAAAATATAATAATAGCAATGTACAGACGTAAAGGTCTTCATATGATATGTACATAAAAGGGCTATGAACTCACTGATGCATCAAAGCATCCAATAGCACTATAGATGTTATGAGGTGCCATCTAGGCTATTATTCACTTTCCCTTGCACACAGTTAATGTGAGCAGTCTGTGAATGTCGACGGTAAAACTAATAAATGGGAGCGTTTAGTGTGTATGTAAGACGTAAATAAATTGAATGGGAGTGTTTTGTGTATGTGAAAGATAAAGTTAACCAAAGTAGAGTTACAACAACAACCTCTTACATTAGATAAATAGGAGCTTGGTTGTTGTATACTGTGGATTTTTGCTGTGCACTGCGTGGACTGCAACTTTATGTTCAACAGTTTGGCTGGATTTAGATATTTTGGGCTTGCTGGTGTTCTTCATTGTGGATAGAATTTGCATTCTGCAGACTCAAAAGTTCAATAATGAAAAAGTCCCTATGTCTACTTGCCTCACCAATAAATAGCAATGCCAACACAATACAAAATAGTGCTTGAAAAAATGTTGGTCTGCTGAATGGCCTACATTACATAAAGTGACTGCAGAAAAACAGGTTCTGTGAATACTGGCTGGGCTAAAGTGCTGCTGAGTTGGGAGGGTGAAAAACACAAAGAGAGGAGACACAGGCAGAGAAAAGAAAGAATGAGAGATGCCCATTATAGAACAAACAGTGCCAGTGGAGAGAAAAGTGCTTGGCACCTGCTCCAGCAGCCCCGAGTGCTGGGCTCTGACTCAAGGCTGGACTGTGAGTAACAGGCAGAATGGAAATAGATGACGCTGGTCTTGTGCTAATGGATAAAGACGCTTTAGATGCGATTAGGGCAGAGGGAGGTGTAGGGTGGGTGAGAATGGCAGCCAGATAAAGTGGGTGTGGACAGAGAAGTTGCACAAGTTGCATTGAAAAGAAGCAACTAGAGTTTCAAATTGAGGGTATTATTACAGTCAATTATAGTCATTTATCTTGTTCTCCTAATTTACTTGATGTTTTATTGTTTGGCCACAGTAATCATTATTTAATTAGTGCAAACAGATCCAGTAATCCCGTCAATTTTTACAATCTTGATTCTAATATGAATTTAGAGAGTGTGTTGGTAGGGATGCCTTATGCCACAGATGCATTCGATGGAGCTTAACTTGTATTGAACCTGGAACAATCTCTTAATACTGATTGCTTACTTGCTTTGAATGACTAATTGGCAAACTTGAAGCAAAGTAAACTTAAAAGAGAAATATGTAAAAAGGTATGCCAAGGAATAGTTCACCCCAAAAATCATTTACTCACCCTCATGCCATCTCAGATGTGTATTGCTTTCTTTCTTCTGCTGAACACAAACAAAGGCTTTTAGAACAATATCTCAGCTCTGTTGGTCTATTCAATGAAAGTGAACGGTGGCCAGAACTTTAAAACCCCAAAAAGCACATAAATGTAACATAAAAGTGATCCATATTCCAAATCTCAATCAGAAGTCTGCAGGCTAGTTCGGATGGCTATCTCAGCTGCCACGTCATCAAACACGGTCGAAGGCCATCCCAATTGTGAGGACATTGGAAGGCAGCCTTGTTTCTCAGCCTTCGTTCGCCATAATTTGGTGACCTTCAATCACCCAAAATCCCTTGCACATGTCCCAATTTATTTTTCAAAATTGAGGAAAACCAGTCCTTCTGCGTGCTACTGCGCGACTATGCACTGTCCTGGTTTCTTTCTCCATTTTTACAAAGAACTTGTAGAGGATCAGCACAATTTCCACATCTCTTATCGGTGGCTCCCTCTTCAAAGTTCTTGCATTGAAACCATAATGACGTAGCCACACGCACTTACTAGACCGTCTCATTCTAGCCCTGAAACTGAGGAGAAGCCTAACCTACAGCCTCAGAAGGTCTGGTCTAGGAAGGACACAGCCTAACAGGGCTGCAGCCTTCCGATTGAGAAGCACCCTCACTTCCACATTTTTCTTCTGTTGTTTTTGGTGATTCACATTCTTCATGCATATCACCACCTACAGGTCGGGCTGGTCAAAGGTGGAGATTTATTGTATAAAAAGGACTTAAATATTGATCTGTTTATCACCAACACTTATCATTCTGCTTCTAAAGACATGCATTTAACCACTGGAGTCTTATGAGTTAATTTATACTGCATTTATGTGCTTTTTGGAGCTTCAAAGTTCTGGCCACCATTCACATGTATTGCATGGACCTCCAGAGCTGAGATATTCTTCTAAAAATCTTAATTTGTGTTCTGCAGAAGAAAGAACGTTATACTCATCTGGGATGGTATGAGGGCAAGCAAATTAGTGTATTTACATTTTTGGGTGAACTATCCCTTTAATTCTATAAAAAAAGAGTTTGTTCAATAGCATATAGTTTTTGCTGTGGTAACAAAACATGAAATTATATGGTATTGGCTTCGAGACAACCATGTATGTGGGTACCAGTATTTTGGAGCAGGGTCAGGGCCGTCTTCTGGAGGCGGTTCGGGAGGCATGACGAAGACTGTATGCTCACTCTTCTGCGACTCATCCAGTTCCATCAACCTGGTATCCTCAAAAGACTCCCCTTCCACCTGTGCAATGCATCAACACTCTTAACATCAACATGTTAAGTCATAAGATTGTCTGTTACAATAGGAATTAATGCAGGAATTTGCAGTAATGCTTTCAAACTCTAATGTGTCTGATAAAAATAGTAAATGGAAATTTAAAAAGGCTCACATTCTGACAAATGTGACCTGATAACCTCATTAGAAATAATGGAAAGCCTTTCTTTGCATACTTTTGTAATAAACAATGCACTTTGGCTTGTGTTATCCATCAGCCTTCAGACAGTTCCTGGAACTTTCCATTTCTCTCTCCACATTATTCCCATTCTAAATGTGTTCAGATTAACAATGTGCCAATGTACAGTACCAAGCAGCAGATGGCAGAGTTAATTATTTACTCCACTAAACCTCAACTAAATCTGTGTATGAAGATTAACGACCATCTGTTCTACATCTCCCTTAACTGCAGATCTAAGACCAATGTCCTGCATCACAGTCTTTCAAGATGAAGTGTGTCATTCCTGCACCACTAGCTTCACCAAAAGGAACTGGAAAAATAATGATGTTTTCAAACAGATTTCCTAAACACAACACTGTCTATCATTGGTTTGACAACACAGATAGTGCCGCACAAAACTCACGGCATTGATTGAGTCAATGTAGCTGTGTCGGGCTGATCGTTATGCTCAAACAAACAGAGCAATGTTTCCAAAATGCCACAGACATTGGCACCATGCCACATTTCAGGGAAATCAACCAACAAATGTCTTACAAACGGCTCCGCATATTAAGATGGATTAGGAGAAATTATTTAAACAAATTACACACTTTAGCTTTAAAACTCCCATTCCAAAGTAGATCTGAGGTCAATATAACA
This sequence comes from Moxostoma hubbsi, assembly GCA_032164185.1. Lineage (NCBI taxonomy): Eukaryota > Metazoa > Chordata > Actinopteri > Cypriniformes > Catostomidae > Moxostoma > Moxostoma hubbsi. Next base: position 16,085,873 of record JAVLUX010000002.1, read on the forward strand.
GGACAGTTTTATCATTACCTCCATCTGCAGCCATTTGGGTTTACAGTGTAAATACAAGTTGAACATGAAACATGACACAGTAATGCCTTACGTAAAAGAGCTGTAATGGAAATAAAACTCACCTTTGTGCCCTTGTCCGTTCCTTTGTCGGAAGGGAAAAGCTGAAAGAGAGACACGGGGAACAAATTGAATAATAGGAAACTCTGCATCCTCTGTTCGTACCACTGAGAAATCAGCTTCCTATTAGTACTTCAGAAAAGAAAGTGCTTAAGGTTCTAACAGTTGTTCATATGTTTTTTTTTTTGGCTTATTATAATATTCTGCTTACTATACAATAAACATGGTTGCCTAGTGCAGTTAAAAATGTGTTTGTGTGCCCCCCACGTCCCCTACTTTTAGCAATACCTCCATTTTTTACCATCATGATTATATTTAAAAGTTACTTTGCCTCACTGAAAATAAAAACTCTGCAATCAGTTGCATAACTTCAAGATCAAATAGAAGCTTCTGCCAACCAGTTAACTCAATTAACGTGACAAGCAGTACAAAGTAATATTATTACAGCTAGTGCCCCTTCCCTGCTTTTCAGCAAATCAGAAAGGACTACATGGAGTACGTCACATGATGTAATTGATATTTGTGAGCCAAATGTATCCTCTCCAATTTTGTGGAGTGTTCCTTTGCTCCTGTGTGTATGCATTTGTGCAATTGCTTACTTTCTCAATGCAGTCATCAAAGAAGGCCAGGCCGGTGTCTTTGTCACTGACAAAAGTACATTCTTCTATGAATCGGATGAAGATCTGAGTCTTGGTGAGCTGAGAGTAGAACTTCTGGTGAGCACGGTCTCTACTCTTCAGGAATCCTAATGAGAAAAACAACAGCTTCCGTCAGTGACTCCAATCAGTTTTAGAAGCTCATTATTTTTGCGATTACAATTATGGCCCTTTGCCTCCAAAGACAATGATATTTAAAAAGAAAAGTACTCAATGTAAATATTAAAACAAATGTGAGCATATTAAAGACATGTTAAAGATTATCCACCAACAAGGTGAAGTGTACATTCTCCTATTCCAGTTTTACTATTCAATGACAACTCTGAGGAAGCCATTCAAAGGCTGATTCCCCCTTCAAGTGTAAACACTGTGGCTCTGTAGCACTATGAAAATATTGCTCTGTCCCGACTAGGGTGGTCACGGTACCTAGATTTCAGTAGTTGGTACAAACAGTAACAAACAAACAGTTTGTTGGTACAGCAAAATTTCATGATTATTGATCCTAAGTTTTATACCACAATTATTATTTAATCTGCTATTGAACACACTCCTTTAGCCGATTTAAAAAAGGTAAAACAATTGCATGTTTCCTTTAAGTGTTTCTCAATTTTGACATGAAGGCTTTTCTGTTTTCAGACGTTGGTTATATGGTCCAGTGCAATTATTAAAGCACATAATACTGCAATATATTTATATAAATATATAGTCAGCACACTGCGCTTCACAGTGAATGAGTGCTCTCCTCTGTCATCTACTACAACAAGCACAGCGCACAATGCTCATAAAATGTGGTGTTTTTAGCGTGAGTAGCTTCACACATTCGCTTTGAAGCACGTAGTATTAAATGTTTATTTAATAAAATTTCATCCTTTTGTGGTTTAATAACCACACTAGGATATATCATGATTTTAAAATGATTAATTTCAATTTCAGTTTAAAAGGAGTAACAGAGCACGCTTAAATAAGCATGTGAGCATTTGGAATGAATTGTGTGTCAGTTTGACAGCGTGTGGGGACCAAATTGAGTTGGTGCTCGGTAATACAGAAACACTGGCATTGTTTATATTTACTCATTTAGCAGATGCTTTTATCCAAAGTGACTTACAAATGAGGAGAACAACAGAATCAAATCATCCTAGGGTGGCAGTAGTAACAAAAGTGAAGTAATACAAGTTTCAAAATTGTTTAGAGAAATACCTCTAGCAAGAAGGATGAAAGACCATTTGTTTGTTTGTTTTAATAAGAAGAGAGTCGGCGGTTGGTCTGTAAGCAAGCATCAATTCCTTGAACTTAACGCGAGCAACCATTGGCAGCCAGTGCAGTTTGATGAAGAGAGACGTGACGTGTGCTCTCTTGGGCTCATTGAAGACCAACATCTTTTTATTTTAGTATCGACTTGGGACCAAAGCACAGTACTTTTGACATCCCTATTCCCAACCAAACCAACATGGCAACAATGACTAAGTTTAAATGGACACCAGAAAGCCGTTAATTGTGAGAAAGCTACCCGAGACATGAAACCGGTGTATGGCTCTACAGCACATGAGCTGTGTTCACAGCATTTTCTATACATGCGGCTCGTTCAGTAAGCAGCTTTCTCCACAGGAATGTAAATTCCCCTTGATGCTTGAGCATTTCAATATTTGTTTCTTAGTTTTTCTTCCAGATATTTCAGAATTGTTGCTGTGTTTGTTTCCTTAACTTTCTATTGTGACCTGCAGCAGAATTGCACTGCAATAGTGGGGTTTTCCTCTTACGTCAAACTCCAGGATTCCTCCAATGTATGAACACATTTACATGAACGTTAGGGAAATATTTTACACTGTTATGTATAAAAAGTTTGTACTGGTATGTATAGTTTATAGTGTATGTGCTTTTCCCATTGTACTCCCAGAAATGTTGAATTGTTTCTGTTGTGTTGACTTGTTACTGGACACCATCCAATGATGTTTGTTATCCAGTCTGTTCAGGCACATGCGCTTTTCTCAAAAACCTGTAACAACGGAACTTGTGCTTTTACAAGACCACATTAAATCCCGTTCTGTGGGAGAAACCCGGGTGTGTTAAACTTCTTTCTCTTTATGCCTTAAGCGCCGTCAGGAAATCGCCATTCTCATATACATGACATTTCAGAATGCCGATTTCAGCAAAAACCCTGGAATTTTCTTAAGTGCAAACGTGGTCAATGGCTAAAACAATGCCGTGTGTTAGGACTGTTGCAAATATGACAGTGTTTCAGTCTAAGGACAACCGGATGGGTAAATACTGACACTCATGTCTCTATATTAGAAGAGTTACCTTGCAGGTCATAGAGTGAGTCGGCAGCAGTAGCCTTCTCAGAAGGTGCCTGTGTGATGGGTTTGAGGTAGCTTCTGTAGCCCTTCAGAATGATGGCCATGAAGCGCAAGAACGTCTCCTGGATCTCCATCTCCAACTCTGTCTTCTTCTTATGCCAGGTAAAGTCAGCCTCGATAGGAGTCATCTCCACCGCCGAGCCTTCTAGTGCTGCCTGCCGAACTGTATTAAAACAAATATGCAAATAGTTCTCACGCACCCAGAACATCTTGGAAAACATACAGGTTATATTACAACCAAAAAAAGAAATTATAGTTTGCATATGTGAAATATGTTTTTTTACAATGTGAAAAAATGTCATTCCCATCACAGAAATAGAAAAAGATATATTCCAGTGGCATAATTTTGATTACCACAAAAAAAATATTTCAACTAAAAAAAATTTTGGTTACAGTGATGCACTTAGAATAGAATTGAATAGGGCCAATTTTTAATAGAATTAAAAAGGCAGAAATGTGAATCTTATAATTTTAGAAAAGTACTTACAATAATTCTTCTGTTAAAAGTTGTATTATTTGAGCTGTAAAATTGTTTTATGGTGTTACGTCATTATGACAAGCATTGAAAAGCAATTTTTTTTACACAAATATCATGTTAAATGTGCACCAATATTTGTTAAATGTGCACCAATACAATAATAATTTGTAACCATTAAAAAAGTTAAAAATTTAATTGTAATTTTAAAACATAGCATAAAATCATGACCACTCATATGAGATGTGACTAGTCATTTCAGTAACCTTATAAAAGCTTTTTTATTCTACATGGTGAAGGGGCGCCCTCATGGATGCAGCCATTTTAGAATCACATGACCAGTAGCATACACTTAATCTTAGAAACCGTCTTGTTATTGGACACTTTCACTCACGGATTAAATTAATCACGGCTGACTGTGAATAGTGAATTTCTACAATGGCATCTGTAAATGAAAACTATTGATTTTGAATGATGCTGCATCCACACCACTAGGTGTCACTTTAAGTCCAAGATGACACAAACAAAAAGTTACTTAGTGCATCTTTAACATGCATATTGGTTATATCTTGTGGGTATACTTTTGAAACAGTGAGTATATTAACGATTATGGATTATGCCCCATTCACTTTTTTGTAAACCAGATCTCTACTTTTTTAAAGAAAAGGAGGGATGAGTCGAAATACATTTTTATGGTAATCAAATTATGCCACAAATGCTGTCAATTGAGCTTAACTTGTTTTTAACTGTTGAACCATGCTAGTATTCACTATTCAGCCCTTAATATATGCTGATTTAAAAATCATAGCATCCAGATAATAATAGTAATAAAATGCACACATCCAAATTGCATAAATAATAAAATACATTTATGTAATAAAATACAATTATTCTGTATTCACAGTCAATCTAATATGCTTAATTTATTTTTTGCAAAATTTCTATGCATCTCTCTTGATTTTGGGGTGAAATATGACCCAAAAAATATTTTTGTGAGATTCACCCATACATAGAAAGAGTAGAATTATACTGTAGCAGTAATAGTGAAAGAGTTCCTACCAGTGGCAAGCTGGTGGTGCAGGTTTCCCAGTGAGTTGATGAGACTCTTGCATGACTTCTTTGGGAGGTTCTTCCAGTTACTGTGTCTTTTTTCATCAGACCTCAAATCAAAAACATTGCAAATATGAAAATGCAGGTGGTAGCAATTATTCAATTTGTATAATGTAAAGTAGATGGCTGTAATTCCCTAAATATTTGGACTGCTCACAAATATATAGTGTTGGTGTCCAGGTCCACACAGACTACATCTGGTGGGGGATCGAAGAGGTCAAAGTATCTAGAGTCTACGCCCACAATAAAGGGACATGGTGCGTTCAAGACTCCAGCCAAAGACAGAGGACACAGAGGGATATACGGACACTGCCACTGGAATGGAAAGATCATCTGGAGGAAGAGAGGGAGAGATACAGTGGAAATGATGATGAGGTATAATGTCTAAAAATCTGCATTCAAAATCAGTTTTGTGATGATTTCCATAACTTTGATCCCCTTTTAGAATATCAATTCCAACTAGTTTATGGTAGTTCATCCAAAAATACAAATTCTGTCATCATTTACTCAACCTCATGTCATTCTTGAAACACAAAATGAGATGTTAGATACTGATTGGCTCAGTTACCACTCGCTTTCCCTGTGTGGAAAAAGATGCAATGAAAGTGAATGGTGATGCTGACATTCTGCCTAACATCTCCTTTTGTGTTCCACTGACGAAAGAGAGTCATACAAGTTTAGAACAACATGAGGGTAAGTAAATAATGACGTATATATTTTTTTTATTTGGTTGAACTATCCCTTTAAGCCATATCTTTGCATTAGATTATTTTCTGACTAGGCTATCACCACAATTTTCATACAAACAGGGCATATTTACATGAATGCACTATTCTAGAACCTGATTTGCCTTCCTGTTTAGTGCCAAGATAGGTCTTAGACAGTAAACTCAACTAACACCTGAATTAAATTCAATGTTTGGGGTTAGCATGTTGCTAAGCTAACAGGGTGCTACATTGCATCAAAATACACAGCACACACAAATAGTGGGTACATTTTTTTTTAGGTATTGTTCTGGGATTGGCTTCTCTGCAAGGGATACATGCAATGCTGCCTTAGAATTTGGTCAAAATAGAGTCTCTTAGAGGGCAGCACGATCATGCTGCCAAACTTTTGGAAAAACCGAGAGTGTCTAGGTTGGTAGCTCACAAGGTTTTAGACCAGAGCCATGGATTCTCACCCATATTTACACAAATACTCACCGCCACAACGGCCTCAGCCACTCCAGTCAGTACGGCTGGTCTAAGGGAGTGCAGCAGGATCTTGCTCTCCAGCAGAATGAAGTGTAGCAGTGTGGCACAGTTTTCTGGGCCCAAAATCATGAGCAGAGTGCTATAGTCTGCTCCACTGGAGAGATGAGAAGTGAAAGATAGAGAACGGGAGACTATGTAAGCACAATGTCAGAAGCTGTTTTCATGGCAAGTATAACATTTCCAAAAACAGAGTAATGGCTGGCAGAGTAATAACTACTTATTTGTAAAAAAAACACTCTACAATAGTATCCATTACGTAGAAGACTGTAATTCCTCTGAAAGGAGAACATTCTACAATATAACAGGAACCAAACACTTCTTCAGATTCTGATGGCGTGGCAAAACTAAGCAAACTGTGACAAAACGAAACTTGAGGTAAGGGTTTAAAAGCTGAAGTGTAAAGCTTTTATATTTTGTTTGAGCTTTTATATGAATTCTTAAGAACAAAAATATGTGTTTAAATCTGTAAAATTTAAATGATCCTTTTAGCAGTTGCACTGTTGGTCAAGACCATCTAAAACTTCTGGTTATGCGATACTAAAGTAATTGACCCTTCGCTAAGCTCCGCCTCCCTTTGCTACCATAACTTCCCATAGGAATGAATGGGAGACTGCCATGAACAGTGCCAGTTTGAAATTAAATTGCACAGTAATTTGATTGAAAACTGTGCGTCAGAATCGAGGCAAATGATCACAATCACCTGAAATGAGAAAAGCGTCATTTGAAGGCGATTATACACTTGATAACATTAAAGTGAACAGAACTGCTCATAATGTCTCAAAACACATTCGCTATGCATCTGTGAACGCTTTATTTACTATCGTCTTTACTAAGACCTGAATCAACACGTAATTAAATTTACTTTAAGTTATCAGCACAATTACCTTGGATCAAATGTTGGTGTCCTCAAAACGCTTGTCTGAGAAACTGAGGATGGCAACAGTTGCCAAGATAGGATTGGTCAGAAAAGTTTTTTAGGCGGGGCTTAGCGAAGTTTCAATTCCTGTGATTGGAATTTGCTCCATATAAACAGTACTTTGTGTATAGTTTCCTAAAGTCCATATCTTGTATAACATGGTCATGACAAAAGTTGAAAGATATAATTGCACAGACAAGGTTAGAAAGCAATTTTATCACACTTGTCTTATGTTAACATGTCTAATGTTCAGTCTTACTGCTATACTTTTAAAACAGTGTATTTTAACATTATCCAGGTGCAATGCCTTGCTCCATTGACTTCCATTATAAGTGCATTACTGTAAACAGCATAAACAGTCAAAATGACTGTTTGTGGTAGCTGACAGCATGTCACAGAGACTGTTGACAGAGCTTAAGTTGTATTGTATATTAGTATTGTGTTGTGTAATTATGTGTACATTTGATATGTAAATTGTGTTGTGTAAATATGTTGTTTATTGTAATTGGTATATGTCTCGTCACTGTCATGACTGCTATGTTGATTGGAACTGCACACAAAACTTTCACCCACTGTTGCACTTGTGTACATGGTTGAGTGACAATAAAGTGATTTGATTTGATTTGTTTGAATCTAGAACATTCCTTCTCACTAAAACCTATAACTATAGAGCGGAAATGTTATAGCTCTTTTTGTCATGCTTCTTAGACAAAGCATACTTTGAACATGTAAGCCCGAGTGGAGAGAGGGTATTGATATAAAAGGTCAACAGCTGTAGCTTGAGGGCAATTGAATGAAGTGACCATTCTCCGATCTTTAGATTGGCTAATTAAAACACAAATACAGCACATAGAAAGAAGGAAATATCCAAAACTTTTATGTTTGTGTTCTGAGGCTGTATTGCCCTGTGCTCCTTATTTAAATTCTCCAGTACTGATCCTGAAATAGTTTCATGTTCTGAAGGCAAGAGCTTTAATGTTAATTTGAAAGCTCTTTGGTTGTAAGAATGAATGTGTTTGTGCATTATGCAAGGCTAAATGATGAAAACTATGAAGACGGCAATGAAAAAATATAAACTATGAAGAAAAAATCCAGAGATGCTTGTCTTTTGAGATGCAATCTATTCATATATAAAAGGATGTTAGAAAATTAACCAACATCCTTCTCTGATCTCAAACCATGTGTTTTTCAGCATTTGACAAAAAAACAAAAAAAGTCTAAAAACACAACAAAAATTTTTCTGATACATTTCCTCTGAATTTTAAAGAGTATATCAACTGTTTAATAATACAATACCCAACATTAAAGCTCTTTTTATTAAATGTTTTGCTTGAAAAGTGTTCTTGCGCTATTTTTCTTGCTGATATTCTCTTGTCTAATACAATGACATTCATACATTTTAGGTCAGGCCACTGTATCTATTCCAATATCCACATTTCTCTCTCTCTGATTCACACACACACACACACACACACACACACACACTCATAAAAGATTTACCTTAGTGGTAAAGGTGTACAAACAGGTTGGGACAGGATTAAGGTGTCATGTGCTGACAGCTTTGAGGAAGAAGAAAAAAAAACATTCTGGCATTGCTCAGACAGACACAAATTATGCTCAGGGAAAAGTCAAAATGTCACAATTATTTAAATTTAAATTGTATAAATCATATCATGGTTACAGAAGATTTATAGATATAAATTTAAGGTACATAAGCAATAATCAACAAATTACAAAAAAACAAAAAAAGAGCCACAGTGTTTTAAAAAGGAAAGACTGGGATCGGTACCTGCACCAGTATTCTGGGCCTCTGAGGTGAAGGGAAGGAGACATTGTGCATGAAATGGGATATGTGTCTACAAAAAAAGAGAAAACTGTCAAATTTACATGAAGCATATCTTGATATCCCCTTCAAATGGTATCAAAATGACACACTGACACAGTGATTCATACTAAAACTAATGAAATGAAATCCCCAGCTGTAAAGTTCCCCAACAACACCAGCATTATCTTAACATATCTTAAGTGGTGGTGGTGTAGTGGCTAGAGCACAGGGCTGCTAATCAGAAGGTCACTGGGTTCGAATCCCACGGCCACCACCATTGTGCCCTTGAGCAAGGCACTTAACTCCAGGTTGCTCTGGGGGGATTGCCCCTGTAATAAAAGGCTCTGTAAGTCACTTTGGATAAAAGCGTCTGCCAAATGCATAAATGTAAATGTAAGTGCCACTGTAAACTGGGGGTTGGGTCCCCCCTCCCATAAGGCCAAATTAATGTACCCTGGGGCTTCCTTGATGTTTCATGAAAACTAGAAACTATACAATTTTGTATTTTATTTTTCTGAACACAACATTGTCCATTATCTGTTCCAGTTTTCATACATACAGTAATCCAAAACAGATGTTTTTCTACATCTGTACATTTCTGAAGGAACTTACAGACTGGCACTGGCAGAATGCATCCTCATTTTCACCTCTCAATAAAGGTAAAATCTAAATCTCCTTTGATATATAATGTTTGTTGGTTCTGCCAAATTACTAACATTAAATAATCTTTTATCTTAAAACTAAACCCTCGCTGAGGTTAATTATTAATATGCACTCAGTGAATATGCACATAGTTAGATAAACAGTTTTTATCTAACACTACATGTTTGCTCACTATCAAACAGATGTAAAGTTAGTACATGGTTGCTATGCAAAGAAATATCTTAGTCTACTTGTTATGTTGTGTACAGCGGTTTTCTCCCTCACTATCTTTAAATATGCAAGCCATGCTAATAAACGATAAAAAAAATTACAAAAATACACTTCAACAAGATATATCAAATACAATTATGACTAACATCTTCCTTATAACTCTACTATGAGCTCTACACTAAACATCTCAGCCACGGTGACCAAATTAAATTCTAGAAATTATAGTACATTATTGAGCCTTACATCTTAGTCTTGTCTTACAACTCTTTAAAATATGAAAATGAATCATTTTAATAAATATATTAAAGTATTTTGTTTATTTTTGATTTATTTGTAATTCACATAGGAATTCTTAGAGAGTCGCGTGTGCGACTGATGTAATTATTCAGAAGACAATCTCATGCGTTAGAGGCTACCAGACTTTTTCTGTCACCCTGAACCCTTTTCTAGCTCGATACCATCATCTTTCCCCGTGCTAATGTCATTAATGCATTAAAGTTGCCGAGTGCCAATGCAGCGACACTGTCAGAGAGAATGGAGCAGAGACAACATAGCGAGTTACAGCAGAGAAACTATTTCAAGCGGTGGGCATCTCCAGCTCAAAAGCTCAGCTGAATCTGGTAAACTGTGTGTGACGTTTGTGTTCAAATCACTGTTGAGTTCAAAACACTGTTATTGGCCATTTTATTTTAAATAGAGGTAATATTCTAGCATTTCGAGAAGTGTTCTGCTCAGTCTCAGAAATGAATCAAGGCTTGATACCAAAATCTGACCGAAATGGGTGAAAATATCTCAGATATTTAAAATGTAGGGACATAAAATACCCATGTGGTATTTTGTTTGACAAGGACCATGGCATCATCGTTCCGTCTGTCATGTGTGTCGTGTACGTACTTTGTGTGGGTGCACGTGTCCGGTTGTTGGTTACTGCCGTGTGCAAGTTACTGCCGTACACTCTCCGGTGATGTCTCATTCATGACACCTTGTCAGGTTGAGTTTTTTTTACTGAATGTAGCCAAGCTTCTGCTCTTTGTGCAGTCAAGCGGCTAACCTTGCTCTCTATGTCTAGTTGGTGCCGTTTTGTGTATCTGTTGGTTGACTGTCTCTGCCCGTGTGTCAGGAAGTGTGGTGTCCTTCCAGTTAGCTGTATGCCTGTCCTCGCTGCCCACAAATCGCCAGTGGAGGATTCCTTGTCTTTGCCCACGTGTCAGGAACATGACTGCCCTCCTTCGCCCAGGCTTTGTTCTCTGCGCCACACCACGCTTCAATGGACACTTCCTACGTGTCTGCTCATGACTTCCACAACGCATACACCTGTCTACGAACACACTGCTCCTTTGCCCATTGCGCGACCACTACACTCGTTCTTAACCTCCAACTACTGCAGCCGGTGCTGGGATCGCCAGCCTTCGCCAGATCAGTTTACTGATATTTTCTGTTGCTAATAAATACTTTGAACTCTGCTTTTTGGGTCCCTTTGTCTCAATCACACTTTCTCACATTTCGATTTAAGGCTTTCGATCTAGATATTGGTTTAGTGCTCTACACACATCGCTCTGAGCTGTAGCTGTCAGATACCTCCACTGGCTGTCTGAGAGGCAAATGTTGTTGAATGCTTAGCTAAAATGAAATTATTATTGAAATTATTTGATATAATTTGACATCAAATGGGCAATATGTTTTATATAGTTTGGGTTAGGGTTTGAAAAATACTGTTTGTCCAAATAGAAGGTGAAAAATGTCCCTGAAAAACAATTTCAGATGGAAATTTTTGTCCCTTAATAATAAAAAAACCCCCAATTTCTGACACTGGTTCAAAAATTTTAATAAAATAAGAAATAAGAATCTGTTTGTACTTCTCAATGGGCAGTGGGTTGACTCCATTGGCAGATAGCTTGTACAGGAACATGAGAAACTTCCTAAATGACTCAAAGAAAGGCCAACGGGACAGCAGGCAGATGCACTTGTTGGTGTTCACAGTGCGGTTGGGTATGACGTTCTTTTCCACAGCAGAGAGCAGACCTAGTTGAATCTTCTGTTTTTCACTGA
>JAVLUX010000002.1:16702500-16860000 GCA_032164185.1 Moxostoma hubbsi
GTGGGACAACTGGTATAGGGGAAATACACTTGTATTTAATATTTCTTAGTTTTTCCTCTTTTTAGTGTAGTGGAGACATTTAAGGTACATCGAATAATCAGAAAGTGTTCCACGTTATAATAATATTCCAAATAATATCACTATCCAGGTTACAGTATTCCAAAACCTTGTCTGCTTTCTTGGCCATTGGAACGCAGCACCTGTGGCAGCCATTGAGGCTCAGCTATAGGGCCTCCTATCTAGATTTTAGATATTCAACTTGTTAAATGGATTTTCATAGAGAATGTCAATACATAGCGTATTTAATGTTGTTCATTACAAGCTTACAATTTGAAATAGTTCAACTATTTTCATGAAGTAGGTAATGTTTTTGGCGATGAGATCATTGAGTTGGCATTACGTTTTCAACAAAGGTCATGTGTCATTATGTATTTATATGGAATTTGAAAATCTGTAAATAAGAAGACAGAGAACATTTGGAATACATAAATCACAGTGATCACTTACATTAACTCAATCTGACTTAAAAGCAAAAAAGAATGCCTAGATGAATTCTTTAACAAAATCATAGCATTTTAAGACCACATGTATGCTTCAGTGGAAAATGTTTTTGTGGATGGACTCAAGTGGCTCGTGCACATGGAATAAGAAAGCCACAGAAATTATTTATGTACCACTGTGATGTCATGCCTCATGAATGCACTTTTAAATGTGATTGACAGTAGATTCTGTTCTTAATTTTTCTGTGTGTATTTGAATCAATGTTCAAGTGTTTCAAACAGAGAAAGGGTTTTGAGGCATTGGCAATGAAATCAGATCATTTGGTTTGTTCCCTAAAACAGAAATGATGAAGACAGCTTTATGATTGCATTCATCTGTTGACTTTTCTGTCTGAATTTTCAAACACCATGTTGATACATGTCAATGTCTAGGTTGAGATTTGCATGCTATATGGATAAAAGTTAATAAACACCAATAATTGATGTTGGGGAGAGTCAGTGAAATCTGAGTTGCTGATGCTTGTTGAAATTCTGAACTGATTGATTATAATGGAATTATCCATATTAGTGTCAATTTTCTCTATATTTCTTTATTTTCTTATTCTTCCCAAAAATCTGGGCAAACAATATTTGGAAGCTGAAAAGTTAATGGCATATTAACAAAATTGTATTTTGATATGTTTCTCTCAACACACTGCATAAACTGGACATTTTTTTAGTTTGCGGGTTTACTGCCCAGTGTAAAAATGCCCACTGCCAGGTCTGTAGAGAAATGTCTTGTGCTATATAGTATTAAATGTAGGGATGCATCGATCCAATATGGAAGCTTTTAGATGGATCAGGTATCAGTTCGACGAGCCCGATCCAAATCCAATATTGTGTGTTAGTCCTGTTCGTTACTGTCAAGCTCCAAAAATGACATAAAAGAACCATAAAATCACCATTAAAGCAGTTCATATGACTCGTGCATTTTATTCAAAGCCACTTGAAGATGTGCGATAGCTCTTTGAATCACAAAAGGCTGTGATTAATAAGTAAATATATAGTATGTGCAGCGCCAGCACGTTAGTGAATGGCACTGCTCCGTTGACACACTCATGCACAGGCTGGTGATGCACTTTTTGAGTGCTACTCACAAACAACATCACAGATGTAGATTCTCAATAGTTCGGTTCCTTATAATATGCATTTAGAACAGCACCAAATGTGCATTTAACCAGAATTTGAATAAGAATTGAATTAAACTACTGTGAACTTGCCAACAAACAGACACATACATGACTTCCTGGAGAGTTTAGAATGTCAAAATAAAAGTGTGAGGGTTTAAAAAGTGCACGATTTAAATCTATTACTGTTGTATTTAAAATTCAAATGAAAAGTCATTAATAATAATAACAATGTATTATTAATATTATTATTTTTATTATTGTCATCATTAGTATTTGTTTACAATTTATAACAATATTTAAGTTGAATGGGTTCCAAAAAATAACTGTGAATGAAAAGTGGAATGATGTCTTACAACTAAAAAAGAGATCTGAATTCTTCAAGATGCAAATTGAAATATTTTTGGGGAAAAAAAAGAGAAATAAAAGGCAAAAATAAAAAAGACTTGAAGACTGGAATTACTGTTAATTTTTCTGCTACATTATCCAGTATATTAGTTAATAATAAAGTTTTTCTTAATAAGCTATACATTGATATTGAAATAATGTGTTGTTAGAGGTTTGTATTTCTTTACATTTTAAAGAGTACTCCCAATTAGTTCCACACAATAATGTAAAGATATTCTAAACTGATTATGCAAAAAAAGCAACACTTGTATTGGCATTGGCCGTTACTGAAATTCCGTTAATGGAATCAGATCGGAAGAGAAAAAGTGGTATCGGTGCATCGCTAATTAAAAGTAGATTACAATATGGAACTGAAAAATGCATTTCAACTGGCAACTTTCTCCTTAGGGGTGCTTAAATTGAGTTATCATAAGTTCTCAGAAGTTCCACTTTACAGCAATTAGCAGAGAATGTTTCAGCAATATGATTTTTACATTTAAATGTGAGTTTAATTGCTTCATTCTATCAGTTTAGTGACTGTTCATAGAGAGCTCACAAGTGTTGGAAACTGAAAATTGCTGCTGTAAAAACAAATTAGGAAAAAGCCATAGCAAAAAGCTGAAAACTGCTTAAATGCTTAAAAGAACTATAAAAATTGAGAGGAAAGTAGATGGCACACATACGCTTCATTTACTTCCATCATTTCACTTTGGTACTTGACCTTTGAATTGAACAGATTATTTGGCAATATTTGGACAAAGCCTTCACTATGTGCATATAGTGGTATTTTTAATGTTATTTTTCAATGTTGATGGAATTAAAAGTATTTAAATGATGTTTTCTCACTTTGTCCAGGTCCTCCGGGAAAAAGGGGAAGAAAAGGACGCAATGGAGACCCTGGTGAGTATGTCTGAACCCTGTCTGTAAGGTATTACACTGATTGTCTCACTCAGTGGCCAACCTTTATGTCAAGAAAATGATTTGTGGGTCTCAGTCTGTGGGATGGTTAATAAATGTTTCCCTTAACCACAATTTCCAAGTGCTTGGAGGAGTCTTGCAGTACAATTACATGCCAGCATTGGATTCTATGTCCACTGACTGGCATTCCAAAGGTTTTGGGTCTGTTGCATTAGCTATTACCAGCAGTTCCGTTTTTTACTGGACCTCCAGTTAGAGGTGCAGATTCCGGCCAGCCCGACAAATCCTGTTCAAATGGGACAAACTATTCTCTGGAAGACACGTGTATGTAGCAACCCAAACACATGCAGTGTGAAATAGCTCCTGGATCAAATTAAATGGAAAAGAATGGCAAAAACTTTAAACCAGAATGCAGAATTTCAATGGTATTCTGAAGTGGTACATGTGGGTTTTACAAGAAACTACCCTGCTTGCCCAAAGGTAGTCACTCCATTAAAAGCTTATTTGATTGACTGCATATAAAAGTGGATTCCTATTCACAGTGAGTTTGAGCCATGAGGTGGTCGGGAGAGGAAATATGGGCAGTAACTGGAAGAAAAAGCAGAGCACTGGATTCCATTTATTTTCTTATGTTGCCAGCAAAACATCACTCCAAAGCTCTCGCCTGGTTTCCCATTGAATGAATTCCTTACATTTATATAGCACTTTTCTAGGCACTCAAAGTGCTTTACATAGTATAGGGGGAACCTCCTCTACCACTACCATTGTGCAGCATCCACCTGGATGATGCGACGGCAGCCATAGTGTGCCAGAACGCCCACCCCACCTAGCTATTGGTGGAGAATAAAGTAGAGTGATGTAGCCAATTCAGGGATGGAGATTATTAGGAGGCTGTGATAGATAAGGGCAAATGGGGGAAATTTTGCAGTGTTTGTGGGCAACCGGGCGAGAGCTGCAGGGTGACATGTCTGCTGATATGGCATTGAAACAAGGTTGAGCCTGGTCAGTAGACCTCATTGGGAAAATTAAAGTTGCTAGAGAACCAAGCAAAATTTCAATATCAAGGCCACCTAATCATGCCATAAAATTGCCTACATCACTTTACTCTCCACTTGTAGATGGCGTTAGATGAGTGTTCTGGTGCACTAGCTTCAATCGCATCATCCAAATGAATGCTGCACGTTGGTGCTAGTTTAGGAGGTTCCTTTTTACAATATGTAAAGCGCTTTTAGTGAAATTATCCAGAAAATGCACTATATATGCAAGGTATAAATCTTATTGTTCAACTGTGTTCAGTGTTCCTGGAAGGAGGTGAGTTTTGAATGTGGAAGGGGATGTTTAGACCAACACAGTCTTGTGCTAAAAAAGCTAGAAGGAGCAGAACATATAGAGCAGATTACAGGTGTCTCGAGATGAAGTTCTTTTAAATTGACAAGGCATCTTAATAATGTGGCACTACTGTGTGAGACGCTATAATACAAGTAAAACATGGCGCAACAGTCTAATGCGTTCACACAAAAACATGTTTGTTTGAATAACCCCTAAGAGTGGTACACATTATATTGATATTGCCATATTAAAATGATGAAATGCACCGTTAAATGCCTTTTGTACAAACTTTGCTTTCTCGTCATGCAAGAGTTGTAATGGGTATAAGTTAGTCTGAAAAAGAGCAAAAAATGAAATTTATAATGATTGTGTTTGCTCAGCAGTCTACAAATGCCATTGTACAGAGAAATATACAGCAATCCCGCCATAATGTAGGAATAATAGCCTCATCTTCTCTTTGCAGAAACAGCATGTTGTAAGGCCAGAAGGAGAATGCTTTCCAACTTGAGCCAATACATAGTCTCACAAGTGCCAGTACCTCGATTAACCTTGTCTATGACCACACACGCACACCTCTACATAGGATGTGGTCTGAAGTCAGGCCAAAACAAAGCAGAGGATGTTTCAAGAAAAACTTTATATCTGGACTTTTCCTCTTGCTTAACAAACCATGATAGTGTCCAGTTGAACTGAAATAAAACACAGACTCACCCTCTCAACAAAAAAAATGTATGTGCAGTATGCTAAGATTAAAGGCTGGATTGTGCACTCATACCATGAAAAAAATGAATTGTAACAAAAATGTAAATTACTGGTATGGTCTTCACTGTACATTTCTTTTTAAAGCTACTAAATTATCTAGCCTAGAAATTTAAGTGAGTTTACAAATTTTCTTAATGTTGTTTGATTAATATTAAATGATTCTACAACTAAAAACAACTCGCTTCACATTTCACTTTTGGCACCCCTCTGTGGACATTGAGCCCATACTTGCCCATACGTTCAACAGCACTTCGGATTCAGCCATTGGGTCGGAAATAAGGAAGTACACACCGATTTCAGCCTTAAAACTTTTGACCTTCTATTTCCAAATTCACAGTGTGATTTTTCTAGTACGAGATGAAGAAAAAACAGCATGACGTGGTGCAACGGTCAAAGACGTCCATCTAGTGCATTTCTTGACTTAACATGCACACATAGAAAGAAGCTGTCTGTCATTCAAAGTGTACTTGTACTGCATTAAGTCTAGTAATTACATTTCATTTTAGTATCGCCTTGACAACGAATTACCAGTACTTTTGATATCCCTGATTTAGAGGCATATAAATCACTATGAAATCTCTATAGACTGGCTGGAACTGGAATTTCTGGAACCTTTGCCAGGGTACCATCGCAGGGTATGGTCACTTGTGGCCGAGTTCAGTAATCAGACACAATACCATAGCAGAACTCTCTTTATCAGTTGATGATGGGGAAACTTTGTCTGTATGAGAAAACAATTTTAATGGCATTTTTATTTGTAAAATAATTAATATAATTATAAAAGTATTCATAAAAGTAAAAGGCTCTACTTACTTATCCTTATTGCTTAAAGGAATATTTCAAGTTTAATGCAAGTTAAGCTCAACTGACAGCATTTGTGGCATAATGTTGATTACCACAAAAATGTATTTCATCTTGTGCCTCCTTTTCTTTAAAAAAAGCAAAAATCTGGGTTCGAGTTAGGCACCTTCAATGTAAGTGAATGTAGACATTTTTTTTTAGGTTTTAAAGACAGAAATGTAAAGCTTATAATTTTATAAAAGCACTTACATTAATTCCTCTGTTGAAACTCATGTATTATTTGAGCTTTAAAATGGTTTAAATTGTTAAATTGTACATTTTTACAGTCATTTTAAGGTTTTAGGGAAGTTGTAAAATTGACTATAGCTTTACAATGAAAATATTAGTGAGTGATTTTTATCACACTAAGATAATTTAAACATGCACATTGTCTTGTGGCATGTACCTATGAGTACCTATGAATTCCAAGATTCAGTCATTTATAAAGCTCAAAGTATTCATAAACATTTAGACTCCTCTAATAGTGTACATAACAAAAAGCTTTTCTCTTTCAGCAGCTGTAAATTATTGATATTATACATAATGTATCAGTGTCAATCCAAAAGTAAAAAATGTTGATTGCCAGAACTACACTTTACATATGAATTCCAACGAATACTGATGAGAACATGTTGGTTAGTAAGAACATTTTGCCACTTCAGGGCTTCTTCTCATTTTCAGTTGGACTCCTACGGTACATAGAAATAGCCCTCAAATACACAATAGGAGCTTTTCTCCATTTGCACCATTTCTCTCCATGTCTGGGTCAGAGTTATGGCACTTCAATCACAGGATGAATTCTGTGTCTGTGCTTCTCATAAATCAACAGTTGTTTTTGCAGGAGAAAAAAAAATCTTTTTTTGAGGAGAAACCTTTCAACTGTACCACTGAAGCAGAACAAATTTAAGCTGAATCTCTCTGCCTCCACATCCATGTTTGTCTGGCCAGAGGGTTTCCAAGCTGAGAAGCTTCGACCTTTTAAGTGAATTCGCTTACCTCATCAGTGTAAATGGAACATCCTTTCATCTGGTTACTAAGGTCCCACAGTAACCAGCTAATTGAGAGAGGAGTGCAAACTGGAAAAACACCAAGGTGTTTATGCAGGAACTGAAGCTCAGAGTGACACTTCACGAGAACATGAGTTAGGCACAGTAAATGGAGTCTGACAAGGAAGAGACTGTTGTTTGGAGCAGTCATTGGTGGGACTAATGGTTGAGGATGGCAGTGGAAAGCTGCTGAGTGAGACTACTGCAGTCTTCTTTGCCCAACTAAAACAGGTGGTCAGTATTTGGATGGACAAGGCTTTTCCTCACCCATTCATGCACAGCTACACACCTCTCTTGTGTAGAACTGAGGCATCGTGTTTATGGCCAATTAACTAGAGGAAAGACTCTATGGCCACAGTAAATTTCCTTAATATCATTTTTGCCAAACAAAACAATACAGTAATTTGGGATCACTTTGACCTTTGCTTGTTCTCTTAAGGCAACTGTTGACAGTTTTTCTGACCACAGGATGACAGACTCAAATCTGAAATCACGTGATGCTGTTGAAAAGTAAAGAACTGGGAATTTTGAGAACTTTTTTTTTTTCATACAACCCCCAAAGGACATCTGTCTCCATGCCATCATAACAAGAAAATATGTAAGAAATTGAAGCAAAAGTGAAAGTTCACTCCAAAATGAAGGTTACTTTAAACCCATTTGATTTTCTTTCTTTCATGGTGCAAAATGTTACGCGGAATGCTAGCCTCAGTCACCATTCACTTTAATTGCATAATTTTTTGTACAAGTGAACTGTGACTATGCCTGCTCTGTCAGTCACTAACATTCTGCCTAACGTTTGTGTTCCACCACAGTTTTCATCTTTGGATGAACTATTCCATTAATGTAGTGCGTTTGTTATGATAATTACAAATATTAATGTTAAAAATATTTCAGGATTCACAGTTAATAAATGGAGTAAATGTAGGACATGTCACTGTACTTGGAGATTACAATGTACAGCATACGTTTTTAAGTCAATTCGGTGTTGTATGTACTGTGCTTTTCACAATACATGCTTTATTGTTCCAAAACAGCTTTACCATAGTGCCTTACAAATCTGCTAGTAAGCAAGTCAAAGCTAGCCAAAAAAAATCCCTAAAGATATTTAAGACCCTCCTCGTCAGGCTGGAATGTATTTAAACCAATTGTATTATACATTTAAACAGATGTAATCCAGCCACATAGTATTAACAATAATAATGATATTGACTGAGATAATAAATTAAACATGATTATAATGACTTCTAATTGTATAGAAATTCATGTAAATAACATGTACAATGCATAACATAAGAGTGACTACATATGAGCATGAAATGCCTTAAATTCATGGTTGCACATTGTCAATGTGTTAAGCTTGCTTTTCTAACATGAACCAAAGCTATTCATTTGTAACTCATCTGCTAATGAAGTTTGGTAAAAGAAAAGTTATATTTTTTTAAGATTAAGGCACATGAGATTAAACCACTAAAATATCAGCTGCAGGAGAGATTTGCACCTTCAACATAAGGAGGCCTGGAAGAACTGAAGCTCATAAAAACTGAAAGTCTCACAATTTTTTGTCTTCCACTATTCGTAAAATAGCAGTCGAAAGAAACAAAAAAAAAATTATATATATATATATATATATATATATATATATATGGTGCTCTTTGATGAAACAAATCCTCAAAGCTGTACTGCAGACTGATTTGTGACCAAAGTAATTGGGAAAAGGACATGAATAGCACCTCACAAAAAATAGCAGGAGCAATTTTACCCAGCCCGCAGCAACTGTGGCCCTGAAATCCTATATGTTGGTCATGTGACTACCTCTTTGTCATTGTTACCCAACAGTTTGTACAGAAAATACAGGGCAGCATTTTGTCATCATGCCAATTTAAATGCCACAGGTATAAATAAAAGCTGTGATTGTGCACAAATGCAGAAATGTGATGCCGGTCTGCTTGTGCTTTGAAATAAGAGTATCCGGAAACAAAGGTATGTCGTCTGCCTTTATCCCCCCGCAGGGGTGCTGTATTTTCGGCTAGTGTGGTATTAGAACATGGATGGAAGCTATCACTTGCAGCTGCTGAGTGTCTTATGGGCTGTTCAGACTGAACACGAGATGTGGAGCTAGGAATGGAACAGAATACAGACTTTAGAATTTTAATTTTTACTAAGTTCTACTGGAGTTCACTGACTGGAGTGCAACAGTCTGGTTCTGGAAGTTATCATTTTATAATTTTTTTTTCAAAGGCAATTTAATTTATTTTAACAACTTACAAGCCTTTAAAGACAGACCTATCGTGAAATCCATAATTGTTAATCAGTGGTATATGCTTCAGTTGAAGCCATCTGTCCAGTTTATTGCAACATATTTTTTTTTTAAATCATGTGGAATTACTGAATTAATGAAGTTGTGCCAAACAAAGTGCACCAAAAGAGCTCAGCAGTTACTGCCCACCCTTATGATGCACTGTGAATGACGCAATCGAGACGATCTCAAACTACTTATATATTTGTGTATATCTTAATATTTGCAATGAAATTCAAATATATTGTTTCTATACTGAAATTGAAATGTAAATTTCACTATGATTTTTAATTTGATTACGTTGCTTGCAGTGATTCATGGAACTGTAGTTTATGCCCACATGAAAGACGTTTAGTAAACAGACTTGTACTTTCGCCTTATTGTCCAAATTATTTAAACCCCTAAGAAATAAAAAAAAAAAAATTATGGGAAACCAAGAACCAAGACAGCTGAACATTTGGCAAGCACTATTGCGCTGTATTGCCACAGCATCTTAAAAACATAGCGTTCATGTGTGAGATGCTAAAAAACATCCAGAAGTGGCCCAATACATGTCCTTCTAGTGCTTGTTTACATTGAAAAACAATTGGAAAAATAGTGCAGGGGCCTTATGTATTAAAACAGTTCAAGTAAAATTTTTGTCTTATGTATGTAAAAATTCTAAGAATTATGTAATTTTACTCTTATTTCTAGACTTAAGAATAACTGTTAAGGTTAAGGTTAACATAAAGGTTCATAAGAGTTTAGATTTAGCCTCAGCTCCCAAATTGTTTGAGTGTTGGAGAGGTCTCTTAATCTAGTTAGGAGTAGCATAATATCTGTAATCCATGGAGACAACACACTCTACAAAAAGAAAGAATGTGTTGGACTTATAGAAAAGTAGAATATATATATATATATATATATATATATATATATATATATATATATATATATTTGAAAAATGGTTCAGAGCTGCATCTGAAAATAACCCAACCCAAGCTTTATGTAAAATGTTTAATAGTTTTGTGTGGGGTGTCAGGTGCTTTAACAGATTCGTTCTTCAGTTTAATGTACTTGAGAGATGTTTAAAAAACAAGGTCATGCAAGTTTCCATTCCCATTTTGCAAAACAACTTGTCCAAAACAGCAAGCAAGTCATTATCATTTTAAATAGGCCAAAAAACTCAAATGAAAAATAAATAAATAAATATATGTGTGTATGTATATATATATATATATATATATATATATATATATATATATATACACACACACACACACACACACACACACACACACACACACACAGGTGCTGGTCATATAATTAGAATATCATCAAAAAGTTGATTTATTTCAGTAATTCCATTCAAAATGTGAAACTTGGATAATATATTCATTCATTACACACAGACTGATATATTTCAAATGTTTATTTCATTTAATTGTGATGATAAAAACTGACAACTAATGAAAATTCCAAATTTAGTATCTCCGAAAATTAGAATATTACTTAAGACCAATACAAAAAAATGATTTTTAGAAATGTTGGCCAACTGAAAAGTATGAACATGAAAAGTATAAGCATGTACAGCACTCAATACTTAGTTGGGGCTCCTTTTGCCTGAATTACTGCAGCAATGCGGCGTGGCATGGAGTCGATCAGTCTGTGGCACTGTTCAGGTGTTATGAGAGCCCAGGTTGCTCTGATAGTGGCCTTCAGCTCTTCTGCATTGATAGGTCTGGCATATCGCATCTTCCTCTTCACAATACCCCATAGATTTCCTATAGGGTTAAGGTCAGGCGAGTTTGCTGACCAATTAAGAACAGGGATACCATGGTCCTTAAACCAGGTACTGGTAGCTTTGGCACTGTGTGCAGGTGCCAAGTCCTGTTGGAAAATGAAATCTGCATCTCCATAAAATTGGTCAGCAGCAGGAAGCATGAAGTGCTCTAAAACTTCCTGGTAGATGGCTGCGTTGACCTTGGACCTCAGAAAACACAGTGGACCAACACCAGCAGATGACATGGCACCCCAAACCATCACTGACTGTGGAAACTTTACACTGGACTTCAAGCAATGTGGATTCTGTGCCTCTCCTCTCTTCCTCCAGACTCTGGGACCTTGATTTCCAAAGGAAATGCAAAATTTACTTTCATCAGAGAACATAACTTTGGACCACTCAGCAGCAGTCCAGTCCTTTTTGTCTTTAGCCCAGACGAGACGCTTCTGACACTGTGTCTTGTTCAAGAGTGGCTTGACTCAAGGAATGTGACAGCTGAAACCCATGTCTTGCATACGTCTGTGCGTGGTGGTTCGTGAAGCACCGACTCCAGCTGCAGTCCACTCTTTGTGAATCTCCCCCACATTTTTGAATGGGTTTTGTTTCACAATCCTCTCCAGGGTGCGGTTATCCCTATTGCTTGTACACTTTTTTCTACCACATCTTTTTCTTCCCTTCGCCTCTCTAATAATGTGCTTGGACACAGAGCTCTGTGAACAGCCAGCCTCTTTAGCAATGACCTTTTGTGTCTTGCCCTCCTTGTGCAAGATGTCAATGGTCGTCTTTTGGACAGCTGTCAAGTCAGCAGTCTTCCCCATGATTGTGTAGTCTACAGAACTAGACTGAGAGACCATTTAAAGGCCTTTGCAGGTGTTTTGAGTTAATTAGCTGATTAGAGTGTGGCACCAGGTGTCTTCAATATTGAACCTTTTCACAATATTCTAATTTTCTGAGATACTGATTTTGGGATTTTCATTAGTTGTCAGTTATAATCATCAAAATTAAAAGGAATGAACACTTGAAATATATCAGTCTGTGTGGAATGAATGTATACATTATACAAGTTTCACTTTTTGAATGGAATTACAGAAATAAATCAACTTTTTGATGATATTCTAATTATATGACCAGCACCTGTATGTATGTGTATATATATATATATATATATATATATATATATATATATATATATATATATATATATATATATATATATATATATTTGGCAATAAAATACAGGAAATAAAATTAATTCAAAGAATTCATCTACAGAAAATGACCTATTATCAAAATATTGTTTAAAAATGTGTTGTATTAAATCATGAATGAATGAATGAATGGTCTCATACCAGCTGGGATTCATTACCCTTGCAGGCCTACTATTGACTGAATCAGTGCTTGAGGGTGGTCATTTTAACTAGATATCATTGTTGTCCTTATTACTTTACACTTATGTGTTACCTCAGTCAAGCGCCTAAGATCAGTCTTAGACTGCAGAAAGTTGCTTTTAGCATCTTTATAAAAAGCTCCAACTCTTACACAAGTTCTACTCTTTGCTAAGATTTTGTTTACACTTAAGTCAAAGCTTAAGACTACTCTTAAGAGCATTTCTGAGAAGTTTTATGCATATGGCCCCAGATGTAAGCAAAAACCTCTTCAGTGTGAAAAGCCCCTAGTCTCTCATAAATATGCAAATGATCTCACCTGTAACAAATTTGAACTAATTATGACTCCTTTTCTCTCTTGTCTGTTTTTCTCCCCAGGACCTCCTGTAAGTACCATGGTAACAAGCTGTATGCAGTTTGCATTACTAATTCAACATCACTGCAGGTAGTGTCTTGAGTGCTATCCAGATAGAAAACTTCTGATCTATTTGAAAGGAGGTGACGACATTGTGTTATTTACATCAGTTTTCTTAAAATCTTTCCCTTTTTCTGTTCCTGTACTAATGTTATTGTTATCAGTGGTCATTGGGCCTGCTATAATAAGCTTAATCATCTTACAATGCACAGATGCAATGGTTAATCTCATAAATCCACTGTAATGCCATGGCTTTTGTGGTTGTCATATAAAAAGTCTCAGATGCCCAATGTAATCTTATAGTATGATTAAAATATATTTTTTACCCATGGTTCTCCTTAAAGGAGAACATTATTTCCATCTAAATGCAGTAAAATTGCACTAAAAAGAGTCTCACCTCATTATGTGCCGAGTGATCACAGGAACTCTTTACAGTACCTCACATGAATAGAAAATCTCTGCTGACCAAACAAAGGAATGCATGGCCATACTTAAATCATGCAGGGCTCCGACAGTCAAAGGCAATGATGTACTTGAGTCACTGAGGTTCACAAATGCTCAGAAAAGGATTTTGTCAGATGCTTAATGTCAGATGCTTTGTCCTTCGAATGCTGAAGGTGGTCAAACAACTCTACAAAGCTGCTAACCAGTTCCCATGTTCCTCCACTCTCCACTCAATAAAACACAAGCCATTTGAGAAGAGTCATTTCAGAACTTCTACAGATAATGAGAATTTATACTTATGTAAGTCAAAGGTGCTGCTATTTACATTTATTATGATTGTATGAAGGGTAATGGGTTGGACATACTATGGTTATTACGTGGGCTTTTATGGAAAAAGAATCATTCTTTCTCTTGAATTTTGACCAGAGCCAGTTGTCTACTTAAATTAACTCTATTATATGTGAATAATGATTATTTATACTTCCTGAAGAACAATTGCGCTATATGTGGTTTTCAATGGGCTTTGTCCATTTACAGATCATTTGAGAGCAATTCCATTCAAGGAGACAAAATTAGAGGTGGAAAATCAATGTTGCTCTCTACTTCTCTTTAACTTCAGAGTCCATTTCTTTACTCTCCATATTTTTAGTTTTTTTTTTTTTTTAGCAGAGCTTGTCATTTAAGTAATGACAGACTATTATTTAGGAATTCGGAGAATAACAACCCACCTAAAAGTTTTAGAAAAGAGATTAGAAAAACATTCATACATCTATAACCCGTACTATAATAAGGGGAAGCCAGCCATTATTTTTGCTACTGTCCAAATTGATATTTAAATGTCCTAAGAAAAGTCCTTTGAGTGGCAATGACATTTTTAGGGAAGACAAAATGGAAAGGCTCAAAACATTCCTAAAGGCACTTTCCAAAACATTATGGAAGGTCACATAAATGTCTTCCTGTATTAATATATACTGTATATATAATACATTTAGACATTGTTTTATGGCATTGCTTTTAAGTACAGGAAGCACTCTCTGTATGTGACCTTCTATAAAGTATGTTTTGGAAGCATATATATATATATATATTTATTTTTTTATTTTATTTTATTTTTCTTGCATCTCGTAATTTGAAAAATACAGTATTTGCCAGAACAGGTTACCAAACATACAAAATAAATTCCATGCAAATACACTGGGATGCAGTTTTTTGGACAGGTAAGTATTACTCCTGTTGTCACCATATTGAACAACCACAACTGAAGACTAGTTGACAGAGGCCCATAACATAGACTAGTGGCAGAACTAAATGTTTAGGTTACTTTTGTAACCCCCCCTTCCCTGATGGAGGGAACGAGACGTTGTGTCAGTGAAGCCTCAGTTGCCTCTGAGCTTTGAGAAAAGGCCAATGAGAATTGGCAAACAGAATTTGCATGTTCCGCCCCCTGACACACGGGTATAGAGGGAGGGAATCGTACATGTCTTTAGTCAGGTTTTGCATTGAGGAGCCGAGAATAAGGTACAGCTGTTACAGTGGTTGGTACGGTGTTGTGGCAAGAGGGACACAACGTCTCATTCCCTCCATCAGGGAACGGGGGTTACGACAGTAACCTAGATGGTCCCCTTCTGTCTCTCACTCGATGTTGTGTCGGTGAAGTGACACTAGGGGTCCCTATCCAATAACGCCACAACACTGAACCGTGTTAGTGAACTGCTGATGCGGGTGCAAGCAAGCTGTTGCATGTCAAAGGAGCAGCCCACGCCAGGCTGCACATAACCTTCCTCTATGCCCCATAAAAACGTCATACACTTTTTAGGTTCCAGGCATCCCTCTTCTCTTGAGTGGGGGAACAAGCAATGTGCCAAGCATGGGATACCATCTAACGCTATAACACACATTGGGGAAGGTGCTCTTTTCCAAACCTATTCTTTCAGGGGGAAAATACCCCGTGGTGACATCATCCTGCCCAGGCTGGGGAGGTCACATGTGGCAAATATCTCACATGGGCTTACGAGCCACACATGGAAGTGGCACGGTGGTAGATCCTACCTGGTGAGGGAGGATCTCTACAAACACAGCGACCAGGGGCAGAGGGAGCTGCCCAAGGGAGACGCTGGTCCGCCGACAGGGGTACCGTAACATGGAAAATACAAAACAGGGGATAATCGTGATGACCGATAGCTGTGGAGCACCTATTCCAGTACCGAGTAATTACTACCTGTAGTGCAGAATTTACGAGCCAGAGGGCTATGGAGGAAAGACATCCAGGGAGCGCCAGCTTTTGTGGATTCACCTGGGGGTAAAAGCGCACAAGTTTGCCTCGGAAGAGGGGAAAGGCGCTATGCGCAAGCGGTACACCTGGCCAGCTGTCCCGTATTACCGAGTTGTACATGCTTGGACCTGAAGTAACACGGGCCAGGACCGACTCAACCCTCGGAGGTTATTGATCTTGCAAAGGTATTGGTGTTGCCCAGCCCACTGCTCTGCCAATGTCTGCTAGAGGGGCGCCATTGGCCAGTGCCCATGAGAATGTCATGCTCCTCATAGTGCGTGCTGGAACCCGCAAGGGGGCGGGCATGGCCTGGGTCTAACAGGCCGGGCAAGGGCTTGATGACCTCGTGGACAAGCCTCTGTTGGGGGGCAGCGTCCCTTTCCGCTGTCTGCCACAGCAAACAAAGAGCTGCTCGGAATCATCTAGAGCTCCGTGTGCGGTCCAAATTGTAATTATTATTAAAGGTGCAGTATGTAAGATTCAGAAACCATTATTAATGACACTTGTGGCTGTTAAGTAAACTGCAGGAAGCTACCAGTTGCTCGTGCTCATGCTCACACTCCATAGGGATGCGAGCGGGCATCCAAAATAATGACGTAACATACAAAGAGGCTGAACGTGATTCACCGACACCATGCTGACAGATGAGGTAGCAAAATATAAAGGCTAAAACAAAGTGAGGATATAGGTCTGACTATGCAAGACTGTAGTTTGAAGTAATCACTTTTCTTTTCATGATACATTGGCTGCATTTATACAATATCTTATGTTGACAATAGCTAGCTAGCCAGCTTTATCAATAGCTGTTAGCTAAATTTAGTGGATGATGACAGTAGCTGATTATAAAATAGACTGTATATTATAAATATGTTGACACAATTCAGTATTGACGTGATTCCATCACAACTGTCATTTTGATAAATCGATGCGCTATTGTTTTTATAATAATCAAATGTATTTATTTTCTGTATAACAAAGTTACGTTAAACTAATGAATGGAGCTTTTGGCATTATCTTGAAAATAGTCTAGCATTAATTTTTATGTATTATTGTAGTTTATCTTGATGAATAATTACAGATTAACATTGATCTTAACCTGAGTTTTACTATAAAGAAAAGATCGTTGAAATTATTTGAAAGTTGCGAAGCAAGGTAGCTTGCAATTTGTCAGCATAAGCAGGCAAGTTCAAGTTAGCTAAAATTATACAGATCAATCCTTATGGCACTATGTTTCACATGCTTTGCAGTTATGTAAGATTACCTGTCCAATAAGAAGAACGCCAATTCAGGGTCGGTTTTGATCCCTAAAACCAAACGAAGGTCCCTCCAGGAAACAAATGCCCTGCCGATGTTCACTCTAGTTTTCGCTCAACCACGATCACTTTCCCGCTTAGCCAGACGGCATTTGGTAGATAAATGTTATTTTTTGGCTTTCTCTGAGTTTATGTAGGAATCGGTGTTGTGCTGGGACCCTGATGTTTGCTGGATTCCATTTTTAAGATAACGTTACCTAGTGGTAGGTAATGTTAATAGCGAAGGAGAAGCTACTATCTAAGGCAAGGCTCTCGGGAGCGCACATTAACATCACATTCTTTGGATTTTTCCAGCAAAAGCGACCCACTCCATATCATTCTACAGGCTTTAATAGGCAGCCTAGGAAGTCCAGGAAGGGCTCATTTTATAAATTGCATTACAAGCCATTCACACATTGGCAAACAAAGGCAAATTTTACATGAAAAAATTTACATATTATACCTTTAAGGCATATTTATTTTATTTATATATATTTCATATATATTTAAGAACCTGTCTTCTTTCTATTGCATTATAATTATGCTTATCTAAGAAGGGTAATATAACGTTATACTTCGTGCCTTGTAAATTTAGACCTATCACGTCACATGTGCAGACTGCAGAGACTGCGTATTGATTTCACAGTGATATGTTCAACAATTTGTATCCCCTGAATTAGTTTTGATGGCTTTCCAATGATCAATATATTAAAACAATTTATTTCATGTCCATTGTCTTTGATAAACTGTGAAAGATGCCATAAATATATGTTTAAGTTGCACTTAATGGACTTATGAGTGGTTCAAAAATCTCGTTAATTTACAAAAGTTTTTATGAACTACTTCGATAACGATGCTTTTGAAAAACGCGCCTTAAATATTAAATACTACTTAATTGCTGCTAATGTTCTACTTAACGCATTGGGAAACCCAGCCTCTGTCTGTTATAATTTAAGTTCAGTCTCATTAGCTAACAGAATGTAATTTTCATTTAGCATGTTGACTCTTCGTTTGTCATTTAAAGGCCCATAACATCTTCACCAGTACACGTAATGAACATAATACATCTTAAGGTTAGAGAGGCATGGTTTTAATAACAGGCATTGCTTCTTTCTTTGTGCCTCTGGCTAAACCCCAGCCCATTCATTTCACATGCAAAGCGCTAGCAAATTAGCTCCACAAGGACACTTATATGTGAGCACCCTCTCATGTAGCCTAACCTTCACAACAATAAATAATTGAAGGGAGACATTTATGTAGCTCATGAAATAAACATAAGATACATATACTTCAAATTTATGAATGATTTCTGCAAAGTGTCCTTAGAAATGATACAGTATGTAAGCTTTCGAAGTACAGACATTTAGCAATTGAGTGGATGCAACTTTAATGCTAACATTAGCATAAGCTGAGAGTCTTGAGTGTTCATAGGTGTAACCTACCAAACCAAAATAGGGAAAAATAATCAATGCAGGGATCATTTAGCTTGGGAACTGGTACACTAAAGGGCGTCCCACACCACACGAATAATGATGTTGTGGTCCTAACTGCTGTCTAAAATGCTTTTTAGGTCTTGAGTGTACTTTATGTGCCTCAGTGGCTTTCCAGCACTGACAAATAAACATTTTACTTAGAATATAAAGTGAGTCCTGAAAGGTGTTTTTTCAATATAATTTTTTTTTTTTTGCTAACTGTCGAGGTGAATAAATTATACTATGTATCTGACAGGAGTGAGACGCACACTGGTGAAATCCAGGAGCCACACATTTGGTCTCATCAATAATGCAGTGCGTCAGTAAATAAAACATTCTCAAGCTGGTCTTTGATCAACCATCCACCAGGGGAGTCTGAGTTCAAGCACATGCTAACTTGCTGCTAATTAGCATAACAGTAAGACGTGGGACAGATGAACACATTCAATGGAACTGACAAAAGGATGAGTGCATAGCGGAAAAGCAGAGAAAAAGTGCTGAATTTGTTTTTTGCTTTATTTATCGCTGAGGGAGTTTTCCTCATTTATTCTGGTGAGTGTTTATGTTTCTCAATACGTGTGCAAGGAGGAGGCGGGAACCGGTTGAACAGTCAAAGTGATATTTAATAAAACTGGAGGGGGGGGGGGGGGGGGGGGTACTCTGCCTTTCTGGCCCCACCTTCCTCGTGACCTGAGAGGGAGACAAGGGGTGGTAAAAGGGGAGAGGGAAAGAGTGAGTTGGAACAACAGTGAGAGAGAGAGAGAGAGAGAGGAGAGAGAGACAAAAAAAAATTGCTCGGACATGACTTCGTCTAGTCCTTGACCACTTCTCCACCCTCTGGCAGACGACAGCCACTCCTCTTCATTCGGACAGCAGCGAGTCCCTCCACCCCTGGCAGCGGCTTCACCGCTCCAGGTGGCCAGCAGCGACTCCTCTGTCCGGTGGCTGCTCCTTTGGGTAGACGGCAGTGGCGAGGACTCCATGACTGCGCATCCCTCAGGCACCACTCTAACAGTATAAAGGATGTGCAATGAGGAGGCGGGAACTGGATGAACAGTCAAAGTAATATTTAATGAAACAGAAAGACACAAATGCACACATGGCAGCTGTGTGCCGCTCCCGGCTGCCTTTATCCCTCTCCTTGGCTGATTAGCCCCATTGGGGGACGGGCGTGCGTAGCCCTTCCTTCTCCTCGTCACACTTGCCCAACCAGAGACATAAATATACTGGATCATTGCTACACAACAATAAAGGATGCATATCCCTCTATCCCTAGAGCAGCTTTGGGACTCTCTGATCACTGTCTGGTTCATCTTCTTCCAACCGACATGCAGAAACTAAAATCAGCTGAACCTGTAGTAAAGACTGTGAAGAGATAGATCAATGAAGCAGAGCTGGAACTACAAGCCTGAACTGATTTGAATGTATTTGAGGCTGCAGACACCAATCTGGATGAGCTCAAAGATTCTGCAACATCATATATTGTCATCATACATGATATATTGTCTAAATTCCTGTGTAACCAACTGGCCCCCATCTTCACACTGATTTTCAATACATCACTGGAGCAATGTGAAGTTCCATGCTGCTTCAAATGCTCAATCATCATTCCTGTCCCAAAGAAATCCAAAATCACAGGACTTAATGACCACAGACCTGTCGCTCTGATGTCTGTAGTTAATAAATAATTTGAGAGACTGGTGTTGGCCCACCTGAAGGACATCACTGGACCCTTTCTAGATCCCCTTTAATTTGCTTATCGAGCAAAGAAGTCTGTGGATGATGTAGTCAACATGGAATTGCATCAGATCCTGCAACATCTGGACAGAGCAGGGACATATGCAAGGATCCTTTTTGAGAACTTCAGTTCAACACCATCATCCCAGCTATTCTCCAGACTAAATTACACCAACTCTCTGTTCCCACGTCTATCTGTCAGTGGATCACCAGCTTTCTGACAAACAGGCAGCAGCTAGTGAGACTGGGGAAATTCACTTTCAGCACATGTACACCACCACTGTGTCCCCCAGAGATGTGTGCTCTCCCCACTACTCATATCCCTTTATATCAACGACTGCACCACCAAGGACCCCACTATCAAGCTCCTGAAGTATGCAGCTGACACTACTGTTATCTGCCTCATCCAAGATGATGATGACTCTGTATACAGAAGGGAGGTTGAACAGCTGGCTATCTCGTGCAGTCAAAACACCTGGAGCTGAAAACGCTCAATGATTGGGGACTTTAGGACGAACACCCCAACATTGACCAAAACATTGAGTCATTCAAGTTCCTGGGTACTACCATCTCACATGACCTAAAGTGGGAGATGCACATTGACTCAATTGTGAAAAAGGCCCAGCAGAGATTGTACTTCCTTCACCAGTTGAGGAAGTTCAGCCTGCCACAGGCACTGTTGATACAGTTCTACTCAGCAGTCTTGAGTCTGTCCTCAGCACTTCAGTAACTCTCTGGTTAATGCAGCTAAAAAATTGGATATCAGAAGACTACAAAAGGCAGTTTGGGCTGCTGAGAGGATTATTGGTTGCCCCCTGCCCTCCTTTCAAGAACTGTACACTTACAGAATGAGGAAAAAGGCTGGAAAAATCACTCTGGACCCCACTCACCCAACCCACTACCTTTTTGAACTGTTGCCTTCTGGCAGGTGCTACAGAGCACTGAGGCACAGGAACAGTTATTTTTCCCTCAGGCTATCCATCTCATGAACAGATAAAACTGCCCTATTAAGCAATAATTAATGTGCAATACATAGTTTAGTCTATTTATATTTATCCAACATACCACACCTCTTCTGTCATTACATTCCCTTGCTTCTGTATAGCAGATTTGTATTTGTAAATTGTACATATGTGTGTGTGTGTGTGTGTGTGTGTGTGTGTGTGTGTGTGTATGTATGTGTGTGTGTATACATATATATACACTCACCTAAAGGATTATTAGGAACACCTGTTCAATTTCTCATTAATGCAATTATCTAATCAACCAATCACATGGCAGTTGCTTCAATGCATTTAGGGGTGTGGTCCTGGTCAAGACAATCTCCTGAACTCCAAACTGAATGTCAGAATGGGAAAGAAAGGTGATTTAAGCAATTTTGAGCGTGGCATGGTTGTTGGTGCCAGACGGGCCGGTCTGAGTATTTCACAATCTGCTCAGTTACTGTGATTTTCACGCACAACCATTTCTATGGTTTACAAAGAATGGTGTGAAAAGGGAAAAACATCCAGTATGCGGCAGTCCTGTGGGCGAAAATGCCTTGTTGATGCTAGAGGTCAGAGGAGAATGGGCCGACTGATTCAAGCTGATAGAAGAGCAACTTTGACTGAAATAACCACTCGTTACAACGGAGGTATGCAGCAAAGCATTTGTGAAGCCACAACACGCACAACCTTGAGGCGGATGGGCTACAACAGCAGAAGACCCCACCGGGTACCACTCATCTCCACTACAAATAGGAAAAAGAGGCTACAATTTGCAAGAGCTCACCAAAATTGGACAGTTGCAGACTGGAAAAATGTTGCCTGGTCTGATGAGTCTTGATTTCTGTTGAGACATTCAGATGGTAGAGTCAGAATTTGGCGTAAACAGAATGAGAACATGGATCCATCATGCCTTGTTACCACTGTGCAGGCTGGTGGTGGTGGTGTAATGGTGTGGGGGATGTTTTCTTGGCACACTTTAGGCCCCTTAGTGCCAATTGGGCATCGTTTAAATGCCACGGCCTACCTGAGCATTGTTTCTGACCATGTCCATCCCTTCATGGCCACCATGTACCCATCCTCTGATGGCTACTTCCAGCAGGATAATGCACCATGTCACAAAGCTCGAATCATTTCAAATTAGTTTCTTGAACATGACAATGAGTTCACTGTACTAAAATGGCCCCCACAGTCACCAGATCTCAACCCAATAGAGCATCTTTGGGATGTGGTGGAACGGGAGCTTCGTGCCCTGGATGTGCATCCCACAAATCTCCATCAACTGCAAGATGCTATCCTATCAATATGGGCCAACATTTCTAAAGAATGCTTTCAGCACCTTGTTGAATCAATGCCACATAGAATTAAGGCAGTTCTGAAGGTCAAACACAGTATTAGTATGGTGTTCCTAATAATCCTTTAGGTGAGTGTATATATTATATATATATATTATACATTTTATTTATAGGTGCCTTACATGACACTCAAGGACACCTTACAACAAAACAATAACATTAAACTGCAATTAATCATTATTTCAGCCTGAACAGACATAACACAAAAGCAATCACATAAAACCTGCCTAAAAAGATGGGTTTAAGGCGAGATTTAAAAACCAGAAGACTTTCGCTGTTTTGCACAACCTGTGACAATGAGTTCCATAAATAAGGAGCTGCATGTCTAAAGGGTCTATAACCCATATATGTTGTGCGAACTCGAGGGAGAACAAGAGTGAGAGCAGAAGAAGATCTTAAGTGTGAGGAAGAGTATGGATTTGAAGAAGGTCAAATAAGTATGAAGGGGCAAGATTATTAAGTGCCTCATAAGTAAGGAGAATAATTTTAAAGTCAATGCAATATTTATCAATGCATATTGATATATACATATGTATATTGTGCATTGGAAGCTTCTTTCACCAAGACAAATTCCTTGTAGGCCTATGTGTAAGCATACTTGGCAATAAAGCTTATTCTGATTCTAATTTAATACTGTCAGAATCTGTAACCACAACAGTCCAGGTTTACTCAATGGAAGCTAATAAGCTGTTCCATAGCACACAACCTAAAAATTTGCTGTTCTGACATTTGAACCTGGATCTCTGCAAGTAAATACTCTACTGTATATCCATATTTCTGTAAACAAAAATACAGTATGCATATTAAATGACTAGTTCATTTCCAACATCATGTACTCACCCTCTTCTTTCTTTCTTTCTTTCTTTCTTTCTTTCTTTCTTTCTTTCTTTCTTTCTTTCCTTTTCATGTAATTATTTCTTTAAAGTATTACACACAGCTATCAGATAGCCTCAGAAGAATATAGCGCACAAGTCATATGAGCCTTTTATGTGCTTTTGCTCATTTTGGAGCTCGTAATGGAAAACAAGTTCCCTGCTGCGTTTCATGGAACGACACAATTGTAAGTAAATAATGACAGAATTTCCATTTTTGGTTGAACTATTCCTTTAAAATATTATAGATATTTTGTTAGATATTTGTCAAATTGTCAAATAAGTTTTTCACAGGTTGAAACAGATGATCTGTCCGTAACAGGGTTGGTCAAATTGCCAAATCTATGACTATACTGTAGTGTTAGCTTGTCTTATAACATTCATGTTGTGGATCCATATAAGTAGACTGTACAGCAAAACAATTGACTGTAAAGAGGTAATTCTTTGTTCCTACTTTTTAAACACTCAGCAAAATCTGCAATATATTAGTGCTGGTTAAAATAACAGCCTTTTCAAATTCAGAAATTAATAGACAGAAATACTGTACACTTTGCTGTATTTGAGTGTTCTTCTCCATTTCTGAAACAAAGCCCCTGCAGATCTCTCAGACATTCTATGCAGAATGATAAAATGTTCCCCCATCTGAATCCCTATGAGTGTGCCTGCTGACTCAAACTATTGTATTCCTTGCAATGGCTATAGTTTTTAAGAAGAAAGCCTAGACTCCAATTAATTCCGGAGCAATAAGAGACTTCAGTACACAGCCCATGGCATTTGTGTGTGTGGCATTACTGAACTCATTGAAAGACATTTATCTTTGGTTGAAATCTTGCCACACTCACAAGCGAGCCAAGTGTAGTAACTGATGGACATTTCTAACTTTTTAATATTGCAGCAGTGTTCGTAATGAGAGCATTAGCGACAGGCAGTTCCGTTTGATAGATTTTAATGAGTGTTTTACACTCAATAAATATGGAGACCACAGAAGGATGGAGCATGCTGAGCTGGGACATCCTGCTTTTAGTGGCCCTTCCTGTAAGAAAATGATCAGCTTCATTAGTGTTCACAGGCCTCTCTGGCCACACCACCCTAATTACAAGGTGACCCAGAAAATTAACTTGCCTGGCTACATGTGGAACCCCCAAGGTGGAGCGCAGAGAGGCGCTTGCATGCAGTTGACATTAAAGGTTTTTTGTTGCAAAGTAATTATGATATACTGTGGATACAGGAACCAGATGGCATTCCCAGCCTAGTTTTCCAATGTGGTTTTCCTATTCTAGCCTAACCTCCCTTACTGGGATCCTGCCGATGAGCACCAGCCGCATGTGGTCATCTGCTCCTGCCCGCTCTCCTCTGATTACTTACAGCCCCGTCCTGCATTTGTATTCCCACTAGATAAAGCTTGCATTGGAGAACTTCTAATATGATCAAGCGTTCTCACTTCAAACTAACAGACAACCCTGAGATGGGCATCTTTTTTCTTCCTTCTCTGACTTTCCATTTCAGGTTTGGAGGTTCCACATTTGGTTTTAGATTCATTTCAGGGGTTAACCACTAAAGCTCCCTATTAAAGTCTTTATAGGAACTGCCTATAACAACTATAACAACAGTACAATAACAACCACTTCCTCACATGATACTGAAATTGTCTAATTGTGTGCAAGCTTGTTTTCAAGAAATAGGGTTCAAAAGGGGTGTTTTCATATGAATTTAGTGCAGTCAATTTTATTGCTTAGTATGCTACCCTACAAAGGCAAAATGCAGTAACTATGTCAACACTGAAATTTTTCTTAACCCAAACCTGAACCTAACACTAAAGAACCCTTACCCAAACCCTAAACTTAACTATAGTTTTAATATGATGTAAAATAAGAAAAATGTTGGTACAGAATGAGCATTATTATGATTTTTCCAAAGTTTAACCCTAAACCCTAAACCCCAAATCTAAATCTCAACCTAACCATAAAGTCTAAACCTTTACCCAAAAATTGCAAGAAAGAAATCACTGAGGTTTGGAATGAGATGATGGACGCATATGACTTGTTATTGACATACTTTGTCTTTTCGTCAGGAGTATTGCATAAATAAATATGAAATTAGTAACATTTGTTTAGACATTTCCTATCTTCAAAATAAAACTTTGTATAGGATGCTAACTATAATTTGATGCCTGCATTGTACTGATTAGAAATTCTCTTTGTTGATTAGTATGTCTCTTGGGGAATAAAATGTGATGTTATCGTACAAGCAAAGTCATACCATTTCTAAGTTTTTACCCAAAGCCCCTCACGAGCACTTAGAGGGGCAGCTCCCTGCTTTAGAAACCTGGGCTCATTCCTGTCTTTCTCTATGTGATGGGGAACTCAGCAATTTAATGCATCACACCTTCCAGAGTTGAACCCTCAACATTTAGGTACCAACTAATATCCTCTACACCATGCTACGTTAAGCAGGCTTCTTAAGTAAACCGCAGAACATTCTCAAAAGAAGCAACATTTGCTCTCATGACGAGAACATCATGAATCTCTTTAAATTGTATTTATCAGCTCAGATGACCCTAACTGACATTAAAATGTACCATATATGGATGAGTGAAATTTGGCAGGCAATTTAACGTTTCAGTAACTGCCTTCACCACTGCGCATTTACATCAAACAAATCTGCCGTCCAATGGCATTTCCGTGGAAAGTAGAGGCCAGCCTAAATTACTTGGTTTCACAACTGTGTTTTACAACATTTGCAACCCCTGTTTTATTAGGGTCCCATAAGTTATGATCTGCCATGAAAATCCTACATGCTCCCTTCTTTGTAGCTGGTGAGGGTCTGCCACTACAAGTACCTGAAATGCCATCAGCACAAAGGCAAAGCCGCTTTAATGGTAAAGCACACTTGCGGGAGTTTTCAGCTTGTTTTGGCAAGGAATGTGCTGGAAGATCAGTGAAGCCAAGAGGAGGCCCTCAATGTGTTTGGTTTCCCCTAGACCGTTTCCGTTTACAATAAGTCCTATCCATTTATTTTTGCAGGGCACTGTCATCTAAACAGGCCTAATCTTGCCATAAACAACCCGGCAGAGATTTTCAACGGGATAATAAATCAGGTTCTATCTGTCGGCTTTCTGGACTGCATTACTGAAACCATATTAATTAGCTTAATCTCGGCAACTAGAAGGAATGAGTAGGAAATGTGATACTACCACTTTCACATACTGTTTGAGAATGAGAAATGCATTTGTGATGATCTAGAACCCTGGTTAAAAAGGTGTCCCAAAAAACGCAGATTATTTTGTTTGATAAA
Source organism: Moxostoma hubbsi (assembly GCA_032164185.1). Classification (NCBI taxonomy): domain Eukaryota; kingdom Metazoa; phylum Chordata; class Actinopteri; order Cypriniformes; family Catostomidae; genus Moxostoma; species Moxostoma hubbsi. Next base: position 16,729,028 of record JAVLUX010000002.1, read on the forward strand.
GTCTGTCTACACCATGGCTGAAAACCTAAAATACTATACTTTTTATTTTACATGTTAAAACAGCACAACAGGTGGCAGCAATCCAGTCTTGTCCTCACGATGCAGAGGACAGAATGTCAAAGCATCATCTACCATGGTTTATGGTAATGATTTGCGAAATGCCAAATGCTTTATGAAATCACTCTACTGTCACCTTTCCCTGGAAGATTTGAAACCGAGCTGACAGAACCAGTGGGTTTAGATTTCAGCACAGCGTTTTCTGTTTAAGGTAATTATGTGATAATGACAATGGCAGGTTTAGCCACAACTGATTGCTGGCACTCATCTCATCTGATGAGTTACAGGAGAAGTTGACCCACAATTAAAAATTCTGTCATCATTTACTCACCCTTGTGATGTTCCAAACCTGTTTGTAGTCTTAATCTTGTCAATGTAATTATTGTCGTAAATGCTTATTGAAGGTTATTAGATTTATTTTGTTAATTATAACTAACAAGGCAAATGAGGGGGATGTGGTCAAGACACCAGACAGAGAGCATTTGTGGAGAAAATCACAAACAAGTCCAAAACAATACAATAAGACAGGTGACATGATCCCAATACTAAATATATATTTTACAAGAGTGTCAGGAACCTGACAGAATTAATTCATATACTGTAATAATCCAGCAAGTTGGGGATTTCCCCACTTGAGTTCCATGAACAGAATGATCTGAACACTGAACAAAATTAACCGATTTACAAAAAGGGTAAATTACCTCACTCGTACGCAACCTTTGTATACAAGAGATTAATCACTATATCCACAACATACAGTGTATGTAATACTTAACTTACATCTTCACAGAAAATTAAGCTAATGAACTGGTGAACTTGAACTAAGTTATGTGCGTCAGAATGCAAAACCTGCCTTGTGAATACCCTGTTTCTTTAAATATTTGCTACATGGAATACAATGTCCTAAAAACGCTAAAACACGGAAAATGAATAACAGTCTGTAATGAATGAAGAATTCAGAACAGAATTTATGTTCATACTGTTTGCTTTTGTTTCAGGAGCTCAGGATTTGACAGCAAGGACAGTTGTAGCCTACTGTGTATATTTTAAATGTTTGACATTTTTAAATTGAAAGTGTTTGAATATTTGATCAATTTGGTCTTTTGCAGTTTGACATGTTGTATGAATTTGACACATTATCATCAACTAAAATGTGTTATATTAGATGTCTGACTAAAATTATATGCCATTTTAGTCAGAGTAAAACTGGCCAAAATGTATTCAGATGACAAGACAAAATATTGGCTAAATTTAAAGAACTTTTTTTATCCAAAGACTAAAACTATGACTGAAAAATGTTGATGTAAAGATGTTGGGTAAAATGTTAGTCTCAGTCACCTTTCACTTTCATTGCATCTTTTTTCCTTACAAAGAATGTGAATGGTGACTGAGGCTAACATTCTGCTCAACATCTCTTTTTTGATTTCCACTGAAAGAAGAAAGTCATACAGGTTTGAAACAAAAGGATGAATTATCCTTTAAAAACAGTCAACTATCCTTTAAAAATTGTCAACTGTCAACAACAACTAGCAAAAATGAACAAAATAATGACAATAATAGTAAGGGTGGAAGAATCAAGCAGTTCAGAGCTTGTAAGAAAGCAACATCTTGTTTTTGTATGAATTTCTGCTGCATTGAGCCATATTGGTATTCTGATTCGGCAAATTCCTCCTGTCAGGTTGGTTTGATGCTTTAGTTGTTTATAGACTGTTTCGAACCATTTCTAGTACAAACTAACTCACTAAAACATAATAAACTTAAAAATAACTCAATGCTATGTAGACTTTGTTTCAAACGTGATGCTTAGCGAAGTGCATACAAACCATAATGAGATGCTTTTGTTGATAACTTATCGTATTATGATTAGCATTAAGTGTACTAACTTTATCAGATTTGTAGGGAGTCTGTGTTTCCCAGTTCCTCATGGTTTTGGCTATGTATGCACAAGCCTTTCATGTAGGTCCCTGGAATATCTTTTCTTCTGGAATTGCCTGCTTTTTCTGGCTGGCCCTTTTATGCCAGTAATTTTATTTTCTTTCATTTTTTTAAGGAAAGGCCGCTAGGCCAGGTATCACAGAGTAATTCAACATGCACATGAGGTCTTAAAATCCATTGCCGTTTGACCTGGCTCTCTGCAACTGTGGCCAGGGAGTGTGTGCTTGTTGTCGTTTACCATTTGTCTCTTTTTTGATAGAGCCTGTTGTCTTTACGTAAATAATTCAACTACAACAGCCGAGCAGACAAGAGTCATAAGTCTGTAATTGTCCTGACTGTTCTACATTCTGATAACATTTGATCTAAATATTGATGATGTTTTTACCTTTCAGTCAGATAGAACAAGCAAGGGCTGGTTTGAAATACACTAAATGCATGCATGGGTCTGAAATCATAATATTAGCATTTGCCAACTGCTAACAGCAATCCATCCAAACTAGTCAGCATTAGGCAACAATTTATGACAGATCCATGCAAAGCTGTCTCAAATTGTACAACACTGTACTACAAGAGTAAATAATCATCACGCATGTCATTTAGCCTAAATATATAGGCTATTGTTTTTCTATTTTCCTAATTTGCCACAAATGTCACCAACGTGGTTCTTCATCATTATTGTGTACTCAGTAGCACAACCCTCTGGTTGCCACATTGAATAGCAGCATGAACAAGAGCAGAATTTTTCAGGAAACTCTTTACCTCCAATAAAACACCAACTGGCCCAACTAGAGCAAATTAGTGACCTGGGAGCAATGAGAGAAATACATTTTGATTATGTTTCAGTCAATGACTCCTAAATTATTTAGAAATAATCATGGTTAAATTAAATGCAATGTCATATGAGGTTGTTTGGAACTGTGTTTGCACACTTTTTGCAGCAGTCTTAAGACTAGAAACATCATCCACATTAGTATGCTACTGAGACTAAGAACAAATACTTCACATTTAACATTTACTCTACACAAAAAAAATATTAATATTTCACAGGTTTCAAAGTTTAAAATTACCCTGAAGATTAAATAAAACACAAAGGATTATTCATTGACCCAAGTCTGAGTATTTGATGCTTGACTTATTGAACAAGCTTAAAGATGGTGTGTTTTGACTTAGAAACACTGAATGCCCCATGATTCTTAGAGAAACACCATGAGATGTGTTCCTAATAGGCAATTCATAGTGTTTTTTCAGCAGTCTATTATTAAACAGTACAATTAATTCATTACAATGAATGTAAAAAAATTTAAAAAAACTATTTATCAAAATGGATGGCTTATAATATGGCTATAATAAAAATGGCTATAATAAATGTTAACATGAATATTATTCTTGTTAAGTTCTTTAGCTAAAGTAGTTTGTGCTTACAGAAATACAAGGTTTTTGAATGTAAGGTCAATTATTAATTAAACCTAACCATCAGTGGAGTAAAAATTTAATATTAGAGGAAAAATGGAACCTCCGAATGGCACTTGTCAATGATTAGGTATACGTGATTGATTCTTGGTTTCAACACAGTACACTAACCCAGATCTGTAATGCTGCTGACCCAATGTATATTCAGTTTCACCATAGTAGAAGGTGAATTTATTTTAACTGATGCAAAAATGTCAGATTGGAGATGGTGCTTTTTACTAAGCACCATCGGGTCAATTTCAGGGTACTAGAAAATTCGGAAGCAACATGTCAGCTTCCTATGGGATCATCTTGTGTTGAAGTGGAACTGCATCTCCCCTCTAAACTCACTCCAAGGTCTCTGTCCCCCCCACATCCTCCCCAAATTCCAGCCCCGTCTGAACAGAGTATATTTATACACTCATCCAGGGAGCCAGGAATTAGCTGGTTAGTAGGTCTCCGTTTGCCCCCACAGGTAGATGCAGGAACGACACCGTCCAGTGCTTAAGAGCATGTTTCCCTATTGACAGCCTGTGACCGGGCGGAGGTTGGGGCTGGGTCGTGATTCTACACATCCGGTCCCTTATCAGGCTAATCAAGCCTCCAAGAGGGATAAAGGCTGACTACGGATGGTGGTGCAAGAGAGAGAGAGCGTTTACGGGCAGCTGTCCATCATATGTGTGTTTTTGTTTAAGTTCTCAATTAAATATGATTTACATTGTCAAGCCGGTTCTCGCCTCCTCCTTTCCATTAACCCCTTTACATTGGTGCCGAAACACAGGAAGGAGGAGGGATACGCCATAGTGGAGTTCTTGCCGCTACCATCCACCCCAATGGAGCAGCCGCGGCCATCTGCCGGAGGACGGAGTAGGAACTGCCGCCGACCGCGAGGGGAGTAGGGGCTCCTTGCTGACAACTTGAAGCGGTCAGGGCCACTGCCAGGGGTGGGGGGAGACCCATACCAGCCACGGTGGGGATAAGAGAAGACCGCCGACCGCGAGTGGGGAGGGGCTCCCGGCCAACTGGCTGGAGTGGGAGAACCGCTGCCAGGGGCGGGGGAGACTCCTTCTGTTCCCCGAGAACGTGGCAGGGCATTCTGTCCACCAGGGGCTGGAGGACTGCCTTCAATCCACCAGTGGAGGCACGGCCGTCATCCATTAGAGGGTGGAGGAGTGGCCGAGGACCAAGTTAGGGCATATCAGAGAACCGGCGGGTAAGTGTTTTTCTCTCTCTCTCTCTCTCTCTCTCTCTCTCTCTCTCGCTCTCGCTCTCTCCCACTGCCTCTTCGCGTTGGCTTTTTCCCTCTCTTTTAAATTGTACTGTTTTTTTGCTGGGGGTACTGCACTGTTACAGAGAGTACCCCTGTATTCAGGATGGGGCATAAGGTACACCGTCCCCCAGGGAAAGGGCAGGGGAATGTACGTTATGCCGGGGCTCCACGGCCTGAGAGAACGAGGGAGGAATGTGACAAGGTGGAGGACGGGGCTAGGCTGTAATTCTACACACCCGGCCTCTTAACAGGCTAATCAAGACTCCGAGAGTGATAAAGGTCGACTGCGGACGGTGATGCAAGAGATAGAGAGCGTTTACTGGCAGCTGTCCGACATATATGTTTGTTTGTGTCTTAAGTTCTTAATTAAATATCATTTGTATTGTCAAGCCAGTTTCCCTTAATCCCTTTACACAGCCATTCAAAAACAACTGACTAATTATTTTTTTTATAGGAAACTTTTTGATAACAAACATTTCATTGTTCTACATCCCAACCCCAGTGCAAATAATGGAAGATACGAATTGCACCTTGGTGCCCATAGTGTCGGATACTATTTGCACCCTGGTACAAATAATGTTATATGCTATTTACACCCCAGTGCAAATAGTGGCAGATATTATTTGCATCCCAACCCCGGTGCAAGTAATGGTAGATTCTAATTGCACCCTGGTGCAAATAGTTTCAGATACTATTTGCACCCGTATTTAAATTCTAACATACAGTATGGGCATCACTGCAGTGTGTTTAATGTGTTTATTTATAGTCCCACAGACAAACTACATTAACCCCTCCCCCTCAACCAAACTTTAAACTTACATTAGATAAAATATCCTCGGTTTTACTATAGTAACCATATCTCGTGGGGACGAGTGTGATCGAATGACCCCTCCTCTGGATCAAACCATCCTCTGCACTCCCAGACATTCACCATGACCAAATGACTGCGATGAAATCAACATTTATATTAATTTTGATCTATTATCTTTAGTATTTAAGGAAATATTAAGAGTGGAAACAGGAAATCGTATGGGAAAAAAAGTGGGACAAAACGCAAATCGGAACAACGGTCACTAGGACAATAGTACACAATCACATTCCACACCACTGCAGAGACACCTGTTGTCTATTTTGTCGTATATATCTCTGTGGTTCCACCAGGCTATTAGGGTGCAAATAGCTGCCCTGTGTGGCAGACGCTATTCACACCAGGGTGCAAATGGACACTCCAGTGTTTATTCGCGGGCTGCTAAAAGCATGAAACTTACTAAATTTTCCTTGTCTTATACTGTTGACGTCACAGCTCATGCACAAGCCTGAAAGCACCGGCCAAGCTCCAGCACCCAATTGCATGAGATAAGAAACAAACTTAATTTACATTGCTTGACAGACAGCAAGAAACAATGATAAGACACCTGTTTACTACATTTCATTTCATGTGCATATATTGGGCATTTGACAGTCTGAGTAAGCAAATAAACTAATGGGAACACTTGATTTTGCAGTCTTGTTTAATGGTTATTAAGTATTATTGATTAAAGCAGCGTGTTAAAACCAGACAGTGAATTAATTTGTAATGCATAATTTATGATTCATGCCAATTTTATGACAGAATACATTTGATGAATAATAATGAAAGTAATTAGAACATCAATAAATTAAATCTTTTTTACTATAGAAATCAAGAAGCTCATAAAATTGAATATCATAAAATAGAGTTGGATAAGTAGCATTGTATTAATGTACACCTGCTCCGAATGAGCATTACATTGGGTCAGTGTCAAGGGAAAAAGTGAATAAGTATAAATGTGATAGTGGCTGTTGGTTAGGATTGGACGTTTATGTATTTTATTTTGCATGACAACATGAGTCCCACTTCCTCCTTCTCTAGAAATGAAATTTGTTACACTGGTGCTGAAACCCAGGAGTTTGGAGGAAGTACACGGTGGCATGGAGTCCTCACCATTGGCAGAAGTTATTCAATCCCTCCATGACCATGGACACAGCAGCCCCCATGCCTCCGGTTGCCCTCATTCCTGGACTTGTTCGAGAGAACGGCAGAGATCTGGAGGTGGCCACTTGCCCAGTGGGCAGCCAGACTCATTCCCCTGTTGTCCAGGGAAGGTCAGCTCATGGCGCAACATCTACCGGCAGCAAATCTTCTGGTGTATGACGATCTGAAGAAGACCATCCTGCAGCTGGTCGGCCACAGCCCTGAACAACAACGGCAACTCAATGAAGCTTGATGTGCGTGGCTGCCCATTTGCCTTCTCTCAACAGCTCCGTGATGCCTATAGAAAAGGAATGGCGGAGTGGGTCCAGTGCCACTGCTCGGCGTCTCTGGAGGAGGCCGTCTCATTCTCTCTTTCCCCCCTCTCTCTCCTCTCACTCTCTCTCGCGCTCTGCCCCTTTTTTCATCCAACCCCAGTACCCCAGAAATACGGGAAGGAGGGAACTTCAAACAGCAAAAATTAAATTCAGTAAATTCTTGATCTTAGAGCAAAACTCCACACTTTGGGTCAACTAACACAGGAGAATTTGTTCCAAGCTCAAGAACAGCAAAGCCAACTGTATGACAGGGTCACTCGGATACAGGAATTTACAACGGGAGACAAAATGCTTGTATTACTCCTAACGTCGAGCTCTAAATTACTCGCTAAGTGTCAAGGGCCCTTTGAGATCACACGGCATGCAGGAGAACTCAATTATGAGGTAAGGCGAACAGATAGAGGTGATGCACGTCAAATAAAGATCTCAACCTCTTGAAATTATGAAGGGAGGTGGGCCTTGTGACATTGGCGACGATGTTTCCAGAGTGGGATGAGCTCGGGCTGGAGGTGAATTAAAAGCCAATCATGTCACCCCGATCACTTGTGGAGACAGCTTTTCACCGTCTTAATTCACAGAGGTTGCCAAGTTGCAAAAAGAGTTTGCAGATGTGTTCTCGCCTCTGCCTAGTTGCACAAATCTCATAGAGCACTACACCAAGAGGAGTGGTACACACTCATCCCTACCGACTTCCGGAGCACAAGAAAAATGTGGTTCGGGAAGAATTTGATGCCATGCTCGATATGGGAATAATAGAAGAATCCCACTGTGATTGGTCCAGCCCAGTCGTTCTAGTCACTTAGAGCGACAGATCGGTCAATGTCAATGCAGTGTCTAAATTTTACACATACCCAATGCCTCGGATTGATGAGTTGCTCGATCATGAAAGGACTTTATAAAGGGATATTGGCAGATCCCCTTAACACCAATGTACTGTGAAAAAAAAGCTTTTTCCACACTGTTTGGATTACATCAATTCATGACACTTCCATTCGGTTTGTTCGGGGCTCCGGCTATGTTCCAGCAGCTCATGGTCAGAGTCCTCAGACCACACTCTTTAAATCTAGATGACATAATCATTTGTAGTAATGATTGGCAGTGACACGTACAATATCTTTGGGCCATCCTGAGATCACTGAGGTGAGCGGTACTTATGGCGAACCCAAAGAAGTGCGCAATAGGACGGGTGGATGTACGGTATCTGGATTTCCACTTTGGTCATGGACAGGTGCGTCCCCAAATTGATAAGATAGCAGCAATTGCTGCCTACCCAAGGCTCAAGACCAAAAAGGAGGTGAGACATTTCCTGGGTCTGGCTCGCTATTATAGAAGGTTTGTGTCTAATTATTGACCACCACCAGCCCGCTGACTGATCTCACTAAAATGAGTGCCAGATCCGGTCCAATGGACGGAGCAGTGTCAATAAGCTTTTACACAGGTGAAAGCTGCACTTTTTTATGGCGGATCTCTTTTATATTCACCTGATTTCTCTCTCCCTTTCATTTTACAGATGGACGCTTCAGACAGGGGGCTGGGGCGGTACTCTCGCAGGTGGTGGAGGGGGAGGAACGGCTGGAGCTGTACATTAGTCACAAGCTCATTCTGAGTGAGACTAAGTACAGCACCTTTGAAAAAGAGTGTTTTGCCATCAAGTGGGCCATCCTCACTCTCCAGAACTACCTGTTGGGACGAGCCTTCACCCTCTGTTCAGATCACGCCCAGCTCCAATGGCTCCACCACATGAAAGATGCCAATGCGTGGATCACCCGTTGGCATCTGGATCTTCAGCCATTTAAATTCGAGGTGGTCCACAGTCCGGGGGCGCAGAGGACTGTCACGGACTTCCTCTCCAGGAATGTGGGGGGAGTGGTGGCCAGGCCGGATGACTCCCCGGGCTGAGTCGGGCGATGGGGGTATGAGCGGGGGCGTGTTCAAGTGCTCATTTGAAGAGAGAGAAAACAGTTAGGGTACACACCTGAGTGCTATAATGTGTATCACCTGTTTCTGATTGCATTAAGCACTGGGGAGAGCGATAAAAGTAGAGACACAGGAGTGAGTCAGAACGAGAGAGAGAGACGCAGCAGAGTGCAGTGGGTGTGTGACCTAAGTTAAGGCTGAAAAGCCACAGTTGAGAAAAAGCTGTTAGTCTGTTAGTAAAGACCTGAGTTTTGAGTAAAACGTACCTGAGTCCCACTTCCTCTTTCCCTAAAAATGAACTTTGTTACAATATGCCAGATGACCTAATGTTTAGTGTCTCACAGAGCACGACACAGAATACTGAATTCCACAATGCAATATCTAACATGATGATTAAACACAACTTATGTGAGGTTATGTGACAGAAATATAGCATACTACTTTTGAAAACTTTATTGCTGAAAAATAAAGTTTAACTTCATAAAAAAAAAAAAAAAAAAAAGTAGGCAGTATATAATGTATACTGTGCAGTTTTTATGAAGTAGTACAATAGGAATTTATTTATTTATTTATTTATTTATTCATTCATACTTGTCCATAATACCCTGGTGTAGTGAGCCTTGGGATTGATAGGGAATTCTGTGACTAGCTCTGGAACACTTGCTCCCCACAGTGTTTGATGGTGTTATGGCATCTACTGCATGTCTGTGGGCTCCATCTTTTATAGGTCAGTAGACTCCAGTGGAGCAAATGGGCCAGTCAGCCAAAGGCCAACAGGCAAAATGCAGCTACTATACTTCAGAGATCTTATCAATCCACTTTCTCTGTGCATACAAAACAAGCACTTTTTCAGTTTTTTTTGCAGCTTGTCATATTTTTACTATAAGGCTGTATCCTAATCCATCAAAAGCACACTTCATCTAATAAGAGAACAACAGGAGTTTTTCATTTACATGCTGTGTGGCACAGGTCTGTTAGCTCATTTAACAGAGTGGAGAGATTCAGAAATAACAGTCTGGACAGTGTATTTAAAGTAGGAAAGGACATCATTTAGGTCCTCACATAGAAGGGCAGAGGGTCACTTTGTAAGCTGATTACAACAACTGGAGGATGATACACTTAAAACATAATCCCATTCACAAGCCATCCTGAACTCACAGCATGTGTGGGACACTATGCATCTACAGTATATATAGATAAGTGGGATACTGGACTTATGTATACAATTGTATGGGATCTTAGTGCAACACATTGTTTTACAACAATTTATGAAGACAACCTTTAATATTTTTTTTTCTTCTTTACAATTCCCATTAGGGTCCACCTGGTCTGAAAGGTGACAAGGTAAGAACCTTTTCATAACATATCTTTCATCAGCAGTAGGCTACATGTATGTACAGTATATCTATAATTGTACATGTGTATGTCATAAGCAGGCTGCATGGAAACTGTGCTCGCAGAACTTAAATACTTCCATCTCAAACTGAACTTAGCTTCTGCAATTAAAGTATGCAAATGATTCTACAAGTTTATTTTATTTATTCACATTTATTACATTTCTCTCAACTTCACAAATATTGAATATCCCATTTAGGACAATTGGAAAGTGTCTGGGCAGGGGATAATATACAAACATACATAAATTCCCAGCAGAATGTTCCATGTCATTCTTAAAGAGAGAATCTCTTATCTATAGCATGCACACCACTGTTAAAATGGAGGATATGACACAAATACCAGTATACCGACTTCCCAAACCCTGACTGTAAGCATTCTGGCTTACAGTCACCAAATTATTTCTTCACTTTGTTCTTAATTAGATTTTGTTCCATAAGGAATGGATTTGAATGGAACTCTGCAGTCAGTCATTGCATATGGAGTGGCCTTGACCTCAAGGCTCATTTTGGAATATCTAAATCGCTCACAAATCCGGACTGTACTACATTAATGCCTTCCCACCAGGCCCCAGGCTGAAGTGCTTTAACGCTTCAGAGAGTATTCCTCCATAAAACAGATGCCAAGCATGAATTACTACACTCTGTCTTTTTTAGTCGCTACAAGCAGTGACCAATCAGTATCCACACAGCTCTAACTTAGAAAGATTAAAACCATACAAGTGTCTGAGGTTCCTCAAACACAACAGAAAGACAGCATCATCACTCGGCATTCTAGATGCATAGAAAAAAATAAATAAAAATAAATAAAATTTATAATGTTTGCTAATCTTGTTTTTCTCATTATCAGAAAGTAGTAAATATTAGCTGCCTTGTGAGTCAATTAATAAGATAATGTTATGGTTTGCAAACACAAGAATGTGGCAAGGTCCTGAATACACAAACACTGACACACTGTGTTTGAGATGTAAGGACATTCCTCAGTTGCTTTAATATAAGACTTGATTCCCCTGCTGAAAAGACAAGGATGTGTGGTCACAAGATTATATTGTGTTTTGGATTCTGATCCAGCATAGAATGTTGGTGTACTGATATCTCCATCAGGCTTCTTAAAGGAATGTTCCGGGTTCTATTCAAGTTAAACTCAATCGACAACATTTTTGCCATGATGTTGATTACCACAAAAATTTATTTTGACTTGTTTTCTTTAAAAAACTTTTTATTGAAAAATTATGGTTGCAGTGAGGCATTTACCATAGAAGTGAATGGGGACAATGAAAGTGAATGTGGCCAATTTTTGAAGGGTTTAAACACGTAAATGTGAAGCTTGGAATTTTATGAAAGCAATTGCATTCATTCTTCTGTATTATTTGAGCTGAAAAGTTGTTTTAATTGTCTTTTTTTGTGCGTGTGTTTGTTGACATTACATTGTCATGGTAACAAAGTTGTAAAATTGGCTATAACTTTATACTGAAAAGGTTAGTAAGTGATTTTATCACACTAAAATCTTGTTAACACACATATTGCTAATGTCATCTGGATGTTCTTTTGAAACAGTGAGTATTTTAATGTTCAAAAATTGGTCCTCATTCACTTCCATTGTAAGAGCCTCACTGTAATCTTTGAAAAAGAGGAAAGAGTCTAAATAAATGTTTGTGGTAATCAACATTATGCCACAAATTCTTTCGATTGAGCTAACTTGTATTGAACCTGGAACATTAATTTAACTAGCTTTACCAACTTTACCAGAAAGACCATTCTGGCCAATCAGCTTCATAAGCTAAGCTTTACTGAATTTTAAAGGAATAGTTTACCCATAAAGGAAACATTTACTCACCCTCATGCCACCCCAAATGATGTTTAGAAATAAATCTCAGCTCTGTAGGTCCATTCAATGCAAGTGCATGATGGCCAGAATTTTGAAGCTCCAAAAAGCACATAAAAGCAGCATAAAAGTAATCCATAGGACTTCAGTGGTTAGATCCATATCTTCAGAAGCTATATGATAGGTGTGTGAGAAACATGTCCTTGTATTATTATAAATTATCCTTCATACCCAGTGGGTGGCAATATATATGAAGAATGTGAATGGCCAAAAGCAAAAGAAGAATGTAGAAGTGACAGTAGATGTGTATAGAAAAAAAGACCTGTTTCTCATCCATCATATCACTTCTGAAGACATGGACTAAGACATGGATTACTTTCATGCTGCCTTTGTGTTTTTTGGAGCTTCAAAGTTTTGGCCACCATTCACTTGCATTGAATGACCTACAGAGCTGAGATTATTTTTTTTGTTTGTTTGTGTTCAGCAGAAGAAAGAAAGTCACACATCAGGGATGGCATGAAGGTGATTAAATGATTAGATAATTTTTTATTTTTTAATGAATTATCCCTTTAAGTTTTCCTTTGCAAGGAATTTTAATAACTTGTTTTTTATTAGCAATAAATGCTGGAATTTCTTCAACTAGAAGACAGCTATAAAATAAAAAACAGACTTTTGCTGATGAGTTTATTGCTTTGAAATTTTTAATTCATTCTTATTGATTCTTCCAAGATGCAGCCATTATCCCAGTTTCGATAAAACTCCATCTTTGTTAGCTGATAGATACTAAGTGATAAGTTTAAATTATAACAAATTTGTTCAGGCATAAAACGCATATACAAGATCAACAAATTGCCTGACACTGCAACACTGGCCTGACAGGTAAAGTGACAGTTCCGTCAAATGGCCCGAAACTCTTTCACAAAGTCCCTGGACGAGTGAACCATCCTTATTGTCGTGTCCTGGGGTCATCAGTGTGTAGAAGTTTAGTATTTGAAATAGTCACATTCCTCATTTAAAGGCCTTGGGGTATCCTCATTTGGTAGTGCGTGAAGTCTGGGCAATTATACAATTGTCGGGAAATCCAGGCTTACATTTAAGTTATGCAAGAAGCAGAAAACTGACAAACTAAAGAGTTTCAAAATTGGATCCACCCGTTTTGAGTTGCAGGGCTCTCCACACTCCAGTCACTACCATTTAGTGTTTGCCGTAACGATGACCACAAACCCCCAAATCAAATGTAAACTGCTCTCTGAAGACATTCCAGCCCAACAGCCATGCACCTCATTTGTCTCAGAGTCCTAAGCCAAAGTATGTAGAAGGGGAGAGTCATCAAACTAAGAGTTGCTTTCACACAGTCACTCTGGAGTCACATGCCTTACTGGTCATGGTACAAGGAGAACTGGGTGGGCTCCTTTCCTGTGGTAATTCAGGAAAACTGAAAATGGTCTGGGAGCTCAACATCTTTGAATCTGTCCTTATTTTGGATATCAAGCAGTACAGTGCATACATTGTGTTCCTGTGAGAAATTATTCAGACCTTGCACTATTATAAAGACATTCCTGATCTGTCAAATTGTGTCATGTGATCATTAGGAAAGGCAACAATGACAAAGAAACACACTAAATTATTCTATATTTATCTTAGAAGACAGCATAGATGTCTCAACTTTGCTTTTTGTGGGAGCCATGCACCCACAGACATGCAAGGAACCACAAAAAATTCTAAGATATAGTGGTTGCTCCTTACATCTCCCTACCCATGAGCACACACATACACACACCCACTCTCACTTTTCTCCCGACCTATGTCTACATGAGCTTGTGTTATCACAAGTGATTTTACCCTCAACCGCAATGAATTTTTGTGGCCTTTGGTATTAACTTTCATCATCAATGTGTTTTAAATTACAATAGTTCTCTTCTTTCTCTCTGTGTATCTGAGTATGATGTTACAAAATTATATTCTCTTACTCTATTTTTCCCATTTTTATAGGGCGATCAAGGTGACCAGGGACCACGGGTATGTGGACTTTTTCTTGCATGCCCTGTTCGTGAATTTGTGTTATGTCTCCCATATGAACTTGTGGGCAGCATGTTTGAAATGCATGGGATTCTGTGGACAGTGCTGACTCAGGCTTGCCAAGCACAACAGAGCCTTAACAGAGTGTGTGAATAAGACTTGGAAAAGCAAAACTATATACACCTGAGCCGTTTTGAAAGTGCAATCCTTCAGGAACTATCTGGCTTTTAACAATAGGGGGTCATACAGTATCAGTTGTGGAAGAAGTACAAGCGAATGTTAACTGATCCTGTTGCAATTCAATATAGCTGAGGGTTTTCTACCAGAATCGAGGTCCTAACATTCTGACTTCACAATGACATATGAGTTCTTTAGACTAAGAGCTCATTCAAATAACATAATTATTTCCAGCTCACTTGCTTGACAGCTTGATAAATTCACACCTCTTAAAGGATGATTATGAAGAGTGTGATTTGCTACAGTTGGCAGATTATGAAATAAATCACTTGCATATCTCATTTCTGTATGCTTGCATGTATGCTGAGTTTAAATGATCACTCTCCAGTTGTGCAAAACACAACTTCTCACTAACCTATCCAGGCTATTTGTCTGAAGTTTGTTGCATTAAGTGCCCTTTCCTTTCCTGATCTTTCTTTTGGTGCATTTACTCTGGACAGCATCTTGGACAGACTCTGAGGGGGTCACAGCTTAAAGTGCCTTTAATTGATTTCACCCATGCGTGAGAGCAAGCCAAGGTTAACTCCTTGAAATTTAATGTGGCCAAGCCACATCTGTGGGCCTGACAGAAGTCATTTTAATCATTTTAATCTGATGCTGTCAGCCATATTTGATAGCTGCCCACACTGGTTTTCATAGAAAAACTTCTTGTGTTGATTTACCACATTTCACAGTGAGAGTTTTTGGGCTTCCTACTGCTTATACACTTTATTTAGTATCTTTACACAATAAGGCTTTATATTTGGGTAATTATTCACTACTGTAAATTGAGGTCACCTCTCTATGGTTCCTGAATTATTTATCTTTATTGTATTATTATTATATACTGTGGCCCCAAAAAGTATTTGGACACTTACGTTACACTAAAAAATTTATGAATGTCTTAGCATTATCTAACAAAATAGCAGACCAAGTTATTTAAAGGGATAGTTCACCCAAAAATGAAATTTTTTCATCATTTACTCACACTTAAGCCATCCTAAATGTGTATGATTTTCTTTTATCTGCTGAAATCAAATTAAGATTTTTAGAAGAATATTTCATCTCTTTTGATCCATTCAATGCAATTGAATGTGTGCCAAAATTTTGAAGCTCCAAAAACCATTAGAATCCAGATATTCAGAGGTGATTTGATAGGTGTGGGTGAGAAACAGACCAATATAGAAGTCCTTTTTTACTATAAATTCCCCTCCCTATCGCCCCCTACTGGGCAAGGAGAAGAATTTCTCACCCACACCTATTACATCACTTTTGAAGATATGGATAAAAAAACTGGAGCCGTATGGATTACTTTTATGATGCCTTTATGTGCTTTTTGGAGCATCAAAAGTTTGGCATTTTATGTACCCACATAGCTGAAATAGTCTTCTAAAAATCTCCAATTTGAGAATTTAAATTTTTGGGTGAACTATCCCTTTAAAGAAGTTATTGGGATAATTCACTCAAAAATTAAAATTCATTTACCTACCCTCATGCTGTCTCAAACTCATATGACTTTATTTTGCAGAACACAACAAATATATTTTGAAGGATGTATGATGTGTTTGTAAGTCTAGCTAAGACATTCAAGTTCCAAAAAAAGACATAAAGGCAGCATAAAATAATTGAGGCTTGAGTGGTATAATCCATGACTTCTGAAGCGAGTGTTTTAAGTGTCCAGATATATTTTAGGGTTCTTTCTACAAAGATTTGATTTCTCAAACCATGAGATTAGAAACTTACATTTTACAATGCTGATCTTACATTCAAATTTAATTTGTAGGATCACTTTATGGTCTGCACCATGTAACCAGAGAAACAAACGCATCCACTGTGAAAGAGCTCAATTTAGGTCTGGAAAATAATAAGAAATCTGGGGCCTCACCATCTGAATCCATCAGCACACATTAACATAATGTCTGTACTGGATGATGGTGTGTTTGTGAAATTAATTTGCCATCATAACTTCACTAGATCACATAAGAGGTAGGCTAGATATTATTATGTCCTTATGAAAATATGAAAGGAAATGTGCACATTTACAGTGCAGGGTGGGAAAAGTATGAGAACCCTTAGATTAATGTTAAAAACCTCCACCAAATATACACACAGACATGTACAGCGTATTAAACCTATTGGGCAAACCAACATTTTATGTCCATTTCTAAACTGAAAAATTTTCTTCAAGCAGCAAAGATAATGTGTTGTACTGAACTGTGTGTACCTCCATATCTCACTTTCATTGTAACTTAAAGCCCTAGAACAGTGTGGTAACAGCCACTAAACCGCTAAAGGGGTTACACATATGTCAGGGTCATGGCTGTCAAAAGGAAAATTTACCATGGTGAAGGATCATAAGGTCAAAGGGTGAATAAATAGCAAATAAAACATTCACTGATTAGTGCCTATACAAACGCAAGTGTTGCCACCCAGACTTTGTGTCACCATTAACATGAATTAGTGCAGTAGTTCTGCCATTGAAGGAGATGTGTGTTCTTCTTTCCCTCACGCTTTACTCACATTTTTAAAAATCTCAATGAACAGGCAGAATTGTCTGTTCTGTCACAGGTGTGAGTCTGGACCACAAATGGTTTCTTCAGCACGATTCATTGACTCTACAAAGGTTATTAGAGTGTGGTCTCAATGATTCATAAGTGGTTGTCCTGGTCAGTGTGTCTGAAGCTTTAAAGATGTCCATCTCAAACAAAGTTTTACTAGCAGTTGTACTCTCCACATGGTATTTCAGCTCAAAAACTTGCGTCTTATTCACTTACCGCCCGCATTCCAGATTAACAAGATGCTAAATGTGCTGAAATACTGTAAGTGTTTAAATTAAGTTGTCATTCATTTCAGTGTAAAAACTTTTTGTGTGAAAAAAACATTTCATTGTGAATTTAGTTTATTATAGATTGTGCCTTAATCATAAAATATACAGGAAAACCTGGCACACTTAACGTCGAGCTATTGTCACCTACGGAGAGTAGGAATAAATGTCATTTTCGATAACACTTTCTATGAAGCCCATATTTATAATGCATTGCAAAGGCATTACACATGCATTATACTGCATTCATAATGTCTCATAATACACCTTATAATAAGTTATAACTTCTCATAAATAATTATAACTACAGTTTAATACATAATAAGACTTCCCCTATCCATAGTTATTCTTAGGCGTATAATGCATTATAACACAAGCAACATCCTATTGTAACGCAACAGAAGCTAATAAAGACAATCGTACAAGTGCTATCATGCAAAAGCAGCATAGTGTAAACAGTCGAAAGGCTTTATGACATGATCATATTATAAGTGGTATTTGCCTGCTTTAAGAAAAGTTACAAAAGCAATATCTTCTTATAAACAGCCTTAACATAAACTTGTAACATGCAATATATTGCAAGTCAAACTTATATAATGGAAGTTAATTATAAAATAAGCCACCAAATAACATTCACAAACATTTAAGTTTATAGAATAGAGTCCATTATAGAATCAGTTTGATTTCACACCCAAGATTTTCAAGAAAATTGGCTACATGTGTAATCAAAGTACATTTTGAGAGAGATAATTTCTGATATAACCTTGTTGCTTTACAAGTGTTTTACGTAATATCTCAAAATTTACATTGAATGGGTGTTATTTTGTATTTTGTGCATGTGTAATGTATACAATATCCAGAATGAGTAATAATGTCGTATAACCACTTAAAAATATCTTATGGATGATTATAAGAACACTTTGATTTTGTCACTTACTTAAAGCATACCTATTGCAAATATATATAATACATTAGAACTCCTGCAGATAAAATCGGATGTTGCTGGTGTTATAATGCATTATACTCTAAGGTATTACTATGAATAGGTAAGTATTATAGTGCATTCTAAATATGGGCTTCGTAGAAAGTTTTACCTAATTTTCTTTTGAAGGATACGTTTGCATACATTTTCCATTGATCATGGTAGTTCATTACAGCATATCCAGACATGCAGTGCAGTCGAACGCACTTTGGGAATTTTAAAAAGCCGATTCAAGTGCTTTAAACAATGGTGGATTAATGTTGTACAGTCCCAGTAATGTATGCCAGATTGTGCTACTGTGTCTTCCACAATCTACAGTAGCACTCTGAACCGGCCTGCAAAATCTGAAATTGTGCTGGGCAAATGAAGTTTAGGACAATTGGTTTGGGCATGTTTGAGCTTTTATCTGATTTTAATAATTGCTGTAGTAAATTGGGTGCTAAAACAACGCACACAACGCATGCACATTTTCACAAAAACACAATGAAATGCACACAGAAGTTTGCTCATTCTGACTTTTCATTGCATTAGTCAAGCGATTATAAATATGGATTCTTTTTTTGAATACCATCACATCAGAATATTCATGAGTGGAAAGTCTATTGGCTTTTAGCAGCATGTGCGCTTGTTCAATATTCCCAGTTTGGTTTTTGGTCTTAAAGCCAATTTAAATGACTACTATTACATTTGTTTAGCTTCAGGCACACACTTTTACATGCAAACCCACAGCAAAACAAAACATCTGATGCAGCAAAACAGAACGATTTTAAATTGTTAGGATTCTAAGTGAACCACTATCATGATGCTATTCTCACCCTTGTACTTGTAAGCTATCTATAAATTCCTAGCAATTCAATAACCCACACATAGTAAATGGGTCTGGGGGGGATTTGAATTCCTTCTCGGCTTGCTTTGAGCAAAGAAAGAAACCTAAAACATTTTTAGCCTTGCTCTTCTGTCAAAACATTTTTTTCTTTCCCACTGTAGAGAATATAATGGTTCTGTAAGAACAAATGCATGCTTACAGTTGAATTGATGCATTTCAAATGGTGGCTAGTGGGACATAAAGCTGGATAAAATTAACTGCAGGCATATTGTAAAAGGTGATGGGATCAGTGCTAAATCTTACAGTCTCCATACAAATTAAACAAACAAGGACAAGAGAGGCAGCACCCATGGAAGTAGTGCTTTTAACACAAGAATCTATTACCCAGTAATCATTATTGCATGCATTTTTGTGGTTGTGATTAACTTTGCTGTCTTATATATATTTTCTAAAGGACACATTTACTCCAAGTTATTACTAGTTTGTTTTGCGAGGGTATTTTGTTTGTAAACACTTTTTGCTTGAGCACCAAAGCAGAAGATGGTGTGCTTTTAATCACAGTTTAAACTACAGTCTACAACTACTAAGATTTAATCACAATTATTTCAGCGTACCAAAATGCCAGTGTGTGAACGCCTCATTGTCAATTAGAAGAACGGTTTGTTTGAACTTCTGAAATTTTGAGTCAAACTAATATGAAACTAATGCAAAAAAGTCAAGTGCTCTCTGCTTGTTCTGAGTCAATGGCTTGTATTGTCATGCTGTGTGCTTGTGTTTGTATTGTGCCATTTCTGTGCTGTTTGTCCCCAGGGACTTCCTGGTCTACCCACCCTGGCTGCATTACACAGCAATCAAATCCTGACTGTGAAGGTTTGTTGGCATGGCCAAATGGCTCAGGCAGACTCTATGGATGGCGCACACACTGAGATATATCAACAGCGCATTTGTCCCCTGCACCCATGTGGTGACAGACTTGGCCCAAACACAATTGTGTCTGATAAATCCAGTCCAACCAATCAAAAAGTACTTTCTTTCATTATGACCCTAAGCTACCAGCTCCCAATTCCATGGGTGCCATTAAGTAGTGTGGTGACAGGAATGTATGCATTCACAGTAGAGCAACACTTTTTTCCCCCTAATAAACCAGTGATGTGTGATTAATTACAAACAAGATTCAGATTTTCTAACCACCGAACAGTCTGGCCAGTGTCTGTGTGGATTCTACAAATGGAAAATGTTAAAAGAGATGCATTAAAGGGTAAACTAAAGTGGTGAGATATATTAAGAGATGATACCTCTGGTTCGCCACAAATCTGCCCCACCCTCAAAAAATATGATTCTTTCACCACCTGCTTAAATGCTCAGAAATATACTCATATACTGTAATTAGTGGGTCATACCATGCAATATATCAATCTATGGCAACGGAATTACTTTTTTGCCCCATAATTACAGATGCCTCCTTGAGATGATAGGACTATTCAAATATCTTAATGAGAGCCCACGGACAAAGATTAATAAATCGACATGATGGGTTTCAGTGTGTGCAGTTCCTGGAGTGTGCCTTGGCTTCAAAGAACACTGTGATGACAGTGCTTTCATTGAGTGGAAGTTGACGTGCTTCCTTGGGTTGGCGCTCTCAGAGTGGGTGTCCTTGCACTGGATTGGGTCGTGTGACTCAACTGCTTGATCTAATCTATTTTTGTACCTTTTTATTTTCTTTTCCTCTTCCTTCTTCCGGGACCTCATGCAACTGTTTCCTCTCCAACCTCTCTCACCTTTGACCTCCGACCTCTTTTGACCTCACACACCTGCTCAGATGGTCTTCCCTAAGATCAATCATGGCTTTCTTTCTGCCGATCAGCAACTCATTAAACGTCGACTCATTAAGGTAGTGCTTGTCCACATTCTGCTCTCTCTTTATCTCTCAGTACTCCATCTGACTGGGCTTCTTCTCTTTGGCCCACCATTTGCTCTCTGTACATTTAAAATGTATGTCTGTGAAGAAAAATGCTACATTGTCTTCAACAGTATTTGTAGTATGAAGTGCCGACTCAATGATCTCATCTAAAGTAACGGCATCTTTAATTTTCGACGGGAATTACAAGAAGGTTGTGAGAGATAGAGTTGCAGTCTCTTCAATACCTAATACTGTTGTTTAAAGTGTTTTGAATCATTCCTATGTTGAAAAATGTTTGGAGGTCAGCCTGCAGCTATATCCAGCTAAGAAATTTCAGTGGACAAAAAAAAAAAAAAAAAAGCGAGTTGTGAAAAATTAAATGTGATCGAGGAGCCTTATACAGCTTTAGGCTATACTGTACACTGCATGCCACTGAAGAGACTGGAAGTCTATCCTTACTACCTTGTTTTCATTCATGTTAGAAATCAAATATGGCATTACTGTAAATAAGATCTATAATATTTCCAGTGCGCTGACAGACTGACTTGCGGCATGAGCGCGTGCACATATACCGTATGCATTCAAGCGTTAAAGCGTTAAAGTATCCACCAATCAGTATTAATCAAAATATTGGATCTGAGCATTAGATGAGGCAGTATAAATGTAGACTCAGGGGCCATTCACACCGAACACATTCTTGCGCTAAAATAGCTAGACGCAGCTCAACAAATGGAACAAAATGCGGGTGTCTCGAGATGCATTTTAACAGTTTTAGTAATTTCTAATATGACACCGCATCTAGAAACCAAGCAGTCCATTGCGAGATACTGAAAAAATCAGATAAACATAGTGTAACAGTCAAAGACTCAAAAGCGTGTTCAGTATATACGACCCGTAATGCACCTGATTTATGTTTATTATGATGCAAATATTAATCAGATAATAACACTGATAAGATAAACATAAAGTCAAAAAGTGAAGTTAGCTCTAAGAAAAGGTCTAGCATTCTTTTAATTTCATTGGCTTAATATTTTATCTAATGCCAAGACGCTCATATAGCTACACTGAATTCATATTAAATGTGGCTTTACTGTCCAGTAACTTTTTGGAGCCACTGTAAATTGCAAATTATCGAGTAATCACTGTGCCAAAGTGTGCATTTCTACATGTCTTCAACTGCAATAAAAGAGAGTCTTTAAAGAAATATGGTTAGTGATCTCGTACACATGACTAAACAACAAATTACAGAGTATAGGTTGCCTGTCAACAGAGACAATACAGAATTAAACTGAGGACAAGAAGTAAACTGATACAGAAGCAAACTGAGTACAAAGAGATATAAATCACAGATGTTATTGTTCTGCTAAATACAAAGAGACGGCTCCTTCTGTTCCCCTTCACAACCAGTGCGATTGTTTAGCATGAATGAAATCTAAGTGTTGATATATATGATTAATGTTTCATACTTGATCTCAGGCTGCGTTGAAAAGAATCTGGAAATAATTAACAGCAATTATGCTGCAAATTGTGATGGGAAATTCTACAAGTAGAACTGAACTCTATCATCAAAAATGCTTTGATTAATACAGACAGCATGCATTAGAGCTTAAACATTTTGCTAATGTTGTTTAATTTTAACTCTACTGAGATAAGAGAGGTCCCATTGTTCTTTGTGATAGCTCTTCAGTGTTCTTTCTGTCTCTCCCTTTTGACTCCATAAAACAACTTTAATGTTTGCTTCATTAATTGTCTTCTGATTGTTGTAATATAGTTTGAACTACAATATCAACATTATCACTTCCACAGGGTGATCAGGGTCAAGAGGGCCCCTCAGGACCTCCTGGGCCTCCTGGTCCTCCTGGCCCAAGGGGACCACCAGGGGACACAGGCAAAGATGGTCCTCGGGGAGTACCAGGGCTCCAAGTAAGTACCTACAAAATCACTCCCCATCCAAAAAATCTTAACAGCTCAACATCACCCATTGGCTCCTCTCAAAAGACCATGCTTAAAAAAATAAGTCTGTTCATACCAATTGATATCCCTCAATAAAGGTAACCATTCCCATATGTGAAATGCTATCCATGGACTGGTGTTTTAATATATGAACATTTTGACTGAGAGATAAAAAAGACAAAAGAAAAACAGAAAACTTGTCAATTATCCATGTTCATAAAACCCCAACAGGGCCTTCAACCATTTGTTTGGACCAAGGCAAAAGTGTAAAAATATTAAGTGTTGTTTATCTTTTTCATTCCAGGCAAGATCATTATGTTGTTTTTGAACCGTCCCGTTATTCATTACAGAAAGTGGTGTAACAACGTTTTAACACTACGTGTCTGTTCTTTGTTTTTGATGGAATAAGTTGACTCTTTGAGAGGCTCTCTTTTATACATCTCCTTTTATGAGTCACTCTGAGTATGTAAATTGACAAATTCCTTTATTCTAAGCTTTCCTACGGTATTCTTGGCTTCCAGCTTATTAAAAAATATAAAAAATAAAGCATTTACAAAGAAAATAAATGTAAATGTGGATGAGAAGGAGACCTCAGACACTTATTGTCACCTCTGGACAATGTGGTAGTTTAAGGCACTGACCCTTTCCCTATCTTATATAAAATTATCTTAACAGTATAAGCTCTATGACCTTATGAGTTATGAGACTAACTGTTTTGAGATACTATAAGATATTTCATGTTTCATTGGGCATTGTAAATCAATAATGTATTTCATTTGACTGTTAGGTCTTAAATCTAGATTTTCTTAATTATATATTCGTAAAAGAAAATAACATATTTTCCTTCACAGGGAGACCCTGGGAGTCCAGGGGAGATCGGTCAAATGGTAAGTGTCTTATTATATTATAAGATATGTTATTATATACAGCTGCTGCTAACATTTTAATCTTTTCTATATATTCACAATTAAAGGCAATGCTAGATTAGATGTCAAATTCAGATCATTTGTTCTTTTGTAGAGAGTTATTCATTTCCTTCTTAATCAGACATCTAGTTTATAACTAAATTATTTAGAACCAGAAAAGATTCAAAATAGGTTTTTATTATAATAATGAATGTTATGCTAATTGATCACAGAGGGCCTGTTTGACCCATTAAACCACATTTATAACAGAAATATAGTGACTAAAGAGCTGTTACATCTGTTTAGGGAAATAACAGGGAAATAACCATATGCTGCTTCCTGGAAAAATTATGTGATGTCACATTTGCTGCACGCCATCATTCAGTGACTGCCAAAAAACTGAGTTACATTAGAGTCTAAAATTTCCTTAAACAATTTTACTAGGTTTTGAGCTGTCTCTCAGTAATCACTTTGCCCTTTGTTGTCAGTCATTCAAAGTAATTTTAGAAACAAAGGTTTTTTTACTCTTGGAAAGCTGCCTCACATTTAGAGTGTCCCTGCGAACTAGATTTAGGAATTCCTGGAACTATTTATAAGAAGCTGTTTGAGTCAGAGCAGTTTATTTAATGATACCATGTTCAGCATTTTATTTTCACACATTAAACATGTTATGGGGCTAAATCATCCCAATAAACAGCAATTGGATATTGGTTTTGGTGTTTAACAAATCAGACATGTAATTAAAATGCCTGCATGAATAGTCCATAAAGAAAGGGACAAATACTATTGTGGTCATTTGAATTTGGACAAGAATGTAGGGGTTTCATTAACAAAGTGGTAAGTGTGATCAAAGGCCATAAACTAGTCTACAGAGTTGAATCAGATGATTGGAGGAGAACAGAGTAAATGAACTAGACTAGAGGGAGATATCTGTTCCCTCAAGATGTTGAAAAGTTAACACTAACAATTGTTGAAATATGGTGGTATAATTTCAAGTTGACAAAGTGCTCTTTTCATTTAATCATTTTAGTTGACATGAATTTTATACTTTTGGGAAGTTGGAATGTCCTGTGATGTGACCTTCTATACTCCATCCATGACTATTTTGAACAGAATTTTGACAACTCCTTTATCATTACTATGTATGCAGCTTATATGGTCTCATATTAATTGAGAGACTATTTGTAGTTATGTGTACTGTACACCATAGTACCATTTAAAACAAATAAGTGAAGGCCAAAAGTGTTATTAATTACCTAAGAAACACACTTTTCCTTACATTCATAATAGTTTAACCTAAAATCTTTAAGTGGATTAAAAGTTTAAGGATATGTTATGTGTCAACTACCCTTATAACAATATTTCCTTATGGTGTAGTATGTAGTACGTAGTCTAGAGATGGGGCTGAGTCAGTAAAATTCAAACCTTGTAATGGGCCCATGAACTAACACTAATGAGGTCAAAACAGGTCAGAATCAAAATCAGAAATTAAGGGAAATATTTTACTGTACCACCTTGCATAATCAACACCTTAAGGTATTAATGTAACCTCAAGCCTAAAAATAATAATAATAATAATAATAAATAAATAAAAATACAAATTTGAATTTTTCTCCATGTGTAAGAAATATGTATTTAAAGAGAGCAAATTAAACCTTTGAGATATAATGAAGTCATTAGAGGATTGATGTGTCTTTATAGCAGTGAGGTGAGTTGGCATTATTACAGTCATATAAGATGCAAAATGAGACTTCCCACTGTGTGGGTTGTCAGTAGCTAATAAAGTAAATCTTGGTTCCCCCGTCTGTCGCTCACTTAGACGTTGTGTCGAAGAAGCGACACTAGGGGTCTCTCTTGAGCGCCAAATATACCTCTGATCTATGAGTGTAGTTCCTGAATGTGGTAGAGTGCTCTCCGCTTCAGACAGCCACAGGCCATGTGTTTGGGCTGCAATCACACCGAGGCAGCGTTTGTGGATGGTTCATGTTCTCACTGCGAGAACATGACCAAGGCAACGTTGCGGACACGGCTTTCCTTCTACCGAAGGAACTCCACTCCAGCTGCCCCCCGCGTCGCTCCTTCTTCCTACTCGATTGAGGACAATGTGGCCGGCGATGGAGGCGATCTGGGGATGACAGCGGGCGCGGCTTCGACGGGTATGTCCCACGAACCTCCTGCCCCCTGACACGCTCGTTGACTTCCGCCCCAAGACGAACATGGTGGCGCGACACACACCGTGTGATGATCACCCCCGCCTGCCACCAAACATTCAAACCCTGGACAGACCTCTGCTTTCTGCGGGCAGGTGTCCCCTTGCAGCAGGTGTCCCAACGCATCTTGGTCATGACCGATGCCTCCAAATTGTGTTGGGGCGCTGTGTTCAACAGGCACGTATCTGCGGGCCAGTGGAAGGGGGCCCTGCTGCGCTGGCACATCAACTGCCTAGAGTTGTTGGCTGTAATCTTTGCCCTGCGGAGGTTTCTCCCGCTAGTTCAGGGCAAACACGTCTTGATCAGATCAGACAGTACCACGACGGTGGCGTACATAAATCGCCAAAGGCGGCGTACGCTCCCGCCACATGTCACAACTCGCCCGTCTTCTCCTCCTTTGGAGTCAGCAGCGACTGAAGTAGCTGCGCACCACTCACATCCCCGGCAACCTTAATGTGATGGCGGATGCACTATCACGACAACGCTTGCCCAGTGGAGAGTGGAGGCTTCACCCCCAGTCAGTCCAGCTGATTTGGGAATGATTCGACAAGGCTCAGGTAGACCTGTTCGCCTCCCGAGAGACCTCCCATTGCCCGCTCTGGTATGCCCGAACAGAGGCTCCACTCGGGGCAGACGCACTGGCACACAGCTGGCCCTCGGGGCTGCGCATGTACGTATTTCCCCCAGTGAGCCTTCTTGCACAGGTGCTGTGCAATGTCAGGGAGGACGAGGAACAAGTCACTCTGGTGGCTCCCTATTGGCCCACCCGGGCTTGGTTCTCGGACCTCGTACTCCTCGCAACAGCCCCTCCTTGGTAAATTCCCCTGAGGAAATACCTTCTTACTCAAGGACGGGGCACGCTCTGGCATCTGCACCCAGACCTCTGGAACCTCCACGTCTGGCCCCTGAACGGGTCGCAGAAGATCTAGCTGATCTACCACCTGCTGTCGTAGAAACGATCAACCAAGCCAGAGCCCCTTCTACCAGGCAACTTTACACCCTAAAGTGGCGCTTGTTCGCGAATTGGTGTTCTTATCGGGGCAAAAACCCATAAAGGTGCGCAGTCAGGTCTTGCTCTCATTTCTGCAGGAGAGGTTGGAGGGGAGGCTGTCCCTGTCCACCTTGAAGGTTTATGTAGTTGCTATTGCAGCCCACCATGACACAGTAGTCGGCAAGTCTTTGGGTAAGCACATCTTGATTATCAGGTTCCTAATAGGCGCCCGGAGGTTGAATCCCTCCCGGTCAAGCCTGTTCCCCTCCTGGAATCTCTCAGTGGTCCTCTCGGGCCTTCAGAGACCCTCTCTCTAAAGACGGCCCTGCTGATCGCGTTCACTTCCATCAAGAGGGTCGGGGACGTGCAAGCGTTCTCTGTCAGCAACACTTGCTTGGAGTTCGTTCCGGCAGACACACGACGACCGCGACCGCGTTAAGAAACTAAACCACTGTGGTGAATTTGATCTTGGCAAGTGAGCATCTCTCACCCTGAAAAGCATTCTTCTAAAGAACTGAATTTGCCTCATAATGTTTTCTTTTAAACAACAGTTATAGGTTAACATCCCCTAGACCAAATCTTCACTCAGATCCCTTGGAGCCAAATGAAACGTCTACGTCATGCTAGAAACTAGCATGGCGAGATTTAAATTGGACCCCTAGTGTCGCTTCTTCGACACAACGTCGAAGTGAGCGACAGACGGGGAATGACTAGGTTACGGATATCCTCTCGGCCATGTCGCTGAGCCGATCCACTTTTGTGGCCGGACCATTTCCGGCTCCTCAGAAAAATCCTGAAAGAACAGACGTATTTCCCCGCCTTTATAACCGTATGTCCGGGGGCGGAACATGCAAATTCTCTCTGCCAACTTCTCATTGGCCTTTTTTCATAGATCAGAGATCAATTTGGCACTCAAGAGAGACCCCTAGTGTCGCTTCTTCGACACAACGTCTCGTTCCCTCTATCAGGGAACAGAGGTTACATCCGTAACCTAGACGTTTCATTTGGCTCCTATTGGCTCAAAGGGATCTGAGTGAAGATTTGGTCTAGGGGATGTTAACCTATAACTGTTGTTTAAAAGAAAACATTATGAGGCAAATTCAGTTCTTTAGAAGAATGCTTTTCAGGGTGAGAGATGCTCACTTGCCAAGATCAAATTCACCACAGTGGTTTAGTTTCTTAACAGTGGTTGATTCTGATGTAAAATATGCAAAAATCTGTCTTATACAAAGACATCCAGGGTATGTGGTGCTGGCTAGAACAATTATGCTCTCTCTCTCAGAGTATGGAGGGAAGGACATATTTGAAGAAATCTATTTAGAATCATCAGTGCCACAAGGTCTCTGGAGGAAATTACAAGATGCTCCCCCCCCCCCCCCCCCCCCCCCCCCCAAAGGGGGGGGGGGGGGGGGGGGAACGAGACGTTGTGTCGAAGAAGCGACACTAGGGGTCTCTCTTGAGTGCCAAATTGATCTCTGATCTATGAAAAAAGGCCAATGAGAAGTTGGCAGAGAGAATTTGCATGTTCCGCCCCCGGACATACGGTTATAAAGGCGGGGAAATTCGTCTGTTCTTTGATGTGGACCATCACTTGGAACTATGATTGCTCACAAGGTGTCACATTCAGTATCATGCATATGGACCTTTTTGTAGAAACTGCATAATCCTTAAGTATATAGACCGTTAAGTCAAGTCTTGTGCTTTTAACAACACACATTGTTTCAAAGCAGCTTTACAGAAAAGTATGCTGTAACAGAAAATTAAGATGTAATGCAAGGCTGAAATAAGACTCCTTAGCACACCTGTGTCCCAATGCCCCGCCTCCAAAATCACACATATACACAGCACACATAGGCCTAATACTCAATAACTCATCGCCTAACATGGTCACATGGAGTAATGCAGGGTGCACACAAGGCCACACAATATCAAGCTATTAATAACAGTTTTCACAAGAAAGCACTGCTTGTGTGCATCCTGAACACTATTGTAGGTACTTATAAAGTACTAATAGTTACTTATAATATCCAATGACAGTATAATCATATTTTTGTATAATATAAACAAAGTAAAAAAAAAAAAATATGAAAAGGGATTGCTCACCAGAAATACTGACATTGTTTACTCACCTTCATTCCTAGTGCCATAAGACTCATGTGATATATTTAATGTTTTTAAAATGAATACTAAAGTTGTGTGTGTAGAACAGACCAAATTTGCAAATGTTGTCAACCAAGTTTACTTCCTGGAGGTGTTGCTTGACAGCTTAGAAAATCGAATCATCTATCCATCTGTATTTAAATCTCGGATAGTTTTATATGTCATTGGATGTCATTAATTACCATTGAAATAAAAAATGTACTAAGGCAGTTTAAAAAATACCGTTGTGTGGTGCCCCTCTGGATGTGTTGCCCATGGACACATGCCCAATTGCCCATATGATTAATCCGGCCCTACTGTAATGTCTGTAAGGTCTTAAAGTCTTCATTGTGCGGTTTTATAAAAATAAAAAAATTCAATAAAAAAAACATTAATGTAGATTATGCCTTAAAAAAATACATACTGTATATACAGTATATACATATATTATTTGTCTTTAGGCCCCCAGTCAGTAAGCCAAAGGCAACTGTGGCAAGGAACACCAAATTCCATAAGATGTAATTAATGGAGAAAAATACAATTTGGGGGAAAGTAGGCTTTACCGGGGGGCCAGTTCCCCTCTGGCTAAAAAACATTAATATAATGCCAATATTAGTTATCTATGTGTAATACAAGTTCTGCTTTAAATTAGTAAACTGAGTAAATGTTGGTGGCCAATATTTAAAATAAAGGATTTTATATGAACTGTAAAACTAATGACAATTTTGGAATTCCATCCCGAATTGAACATGGAAGTGTCCTGTTATTTGGCTGATGAAGTGTTTAGTTGGCAGTTAATTTATTGTATGTATTCCATTTTAAGAGAGAGTGTAGTCTAGCCTATGACCAAGATGATGCAGGCAGAGTTTAGTGAGGTGCAACACAGAACGGCTGGAAGATTTCTGCAGTTAATTTCCAGTGAAGTCCAACCTACATCCAAGGTTCAGGCAATGGCCTGTGAAGTATCCCATTTATGGTTGGACTGAAGACTGAAGTGATGTATGACTGGCATAGCCTGCAGTGAGTAGTCATCACTCAGTAACACATAGCGGTGGAATCAGACATTGAGCAGGACCGGAGCTGGATCTGGCTGGCTCTGATAATCTCAGGATATGTATCCTGAGGTTGAGACAGGGAAACAA
The DNA here is from genome assembly GCA_032164185.1 of Moxostoma hubbsi. Taxonomy (NCBI): domain Eukaryota; kingdom Metazoa; phylum Chordata; class Actinopteri; order Cypriniformes; family Catostomidae; genus Moxostoma; species Moxostoma hubbsi. The sequence continues at coordinate 16,759,310 of JAVLUX010000002.1, forward strand.
ATTGTATAATATTAGCATAGTAGATGCCATTCACTTTATAGCAGGGTTATAAAATATGAGGTGTTTCTGGCAACAGCAGCCCTGACTAATGCATTTGAGTTGATGGAAGCATTACGTGTATGCTCGGATGAAGAGATTAGTCTTTAGTCTAGATTTAGGGTGGGTTGCACCAACAAGGATTAATCTTAAATTTAGATTAAATCAAGGTTTATCTGATAATTTTGTTGCACCAGATTTAAACCTTAATCAAATAATCAGGGTTATATTTCAACAATCAATTTGATCCTGATTAAAATTTTACAGTTAATCTGAATTATCTTTAATCCTGTTGCTCCACTACTTTAAAATCTTAAAATTGCAGTTTAGGTGGTTTAAATAAAAAATGGACCTACAAGTAAACATGAATGACTAGGTAAACGAACTGTGGATGTGCAGTCAGCGATCTAAGAGACGTCTATCATATTATTTATGTTTATTATGTTCCGAAATGTTGGGCCGTTGGCCGCAATGTATGCTTTCAAATTCGGTGTGCGAGTGCGGTAGCTCGTCTCGATTACCCGCTTCCCCATCCTTTACATGCAGAGACACCAGACACAGACGGATCTCTCAAGGAGAAGCGAGAGTAATAAAGCATAATTTCGGCATTTAACTAGAATGGTTACAAGCAACAGGTGATCTTTATTGCTCCCCTCCTCTCTTATACTCATTTCAGTTGGCAGCCTGGGCTGTTCATTTCTGGCCACAATATTGGTGCTGACGAGGGGAGGGGGTCGATCCGAGACCCGTGTGGTCATTTTTTCGTAATTTATGATGGCATGTTTTAAACCTTGTGACATTGTACACGCTGCTGCGACATTTTCTTAACCTCATTGATCGGATCTGTGTACTAATGATCTACAGCTGCTAAATTCAGAATCCATCATGGTGGACAAAATTTATCGCAGGTGACCGTTTTAATCACAGGTTAAAAGTTTAATATTTTAAATAAGATTTGTTAAACTGTATTTAAAATTAAGTTGTGCAACACCACTCAAATTAAAACAAAACTTCAATCAACAAACCCTGGATTAGGTCTAAACTCTGCTTAATTTATTCCTTATTGGTGCAACCCACCCTTAAACTGAGAGAGTGTTTCTGAGTCCCATACACTGCTAGGAAGACTATTCCATAGTTTAGGAGCCAAATAGGAAAACGATCTCCCTCCTTTTGTGGGTTTTGATATTCTAGGTATAATTAACAGGCCAGAATTTTGTGATCGTAGTGAATGCGATGGAGTATAGCATAATAGAAGGTCGCTTAATTACTGAGGAGCTTGACCATTCAAACCATTATAAGTAATTAACAAAATGTTCTAATTAATACATACTTAAAATGCAGCTAAATGATGTGACGATAAAATGGGACTGATATGATCATATTTCTAGTTATAAATGTTCTCAAATGTTGAGGGTTTACATTATATAAAGTAAATGTAATATCCTAAAAAAAGTAATTTGTAATATATACAGTATCTCACATATATGTGTGTGTGTGTGTGTGTGTGTGTGTGTGTACAGTATCTCACAAAAGTGAGTACACTCACATTTTTGTAAATATTTGATTATATATTTTCATGTGACAACACTGAAGAAATGACACTTTGCTACAATGTAAAGTAGTGAGTGTACAGCTTGCATAACAGTGTAAATTTGCTGTCCCCTCAAAATAACTCAAAAAGTGAGTACACCCTTAAGTGAAAATGTACAAATTGGGCCCGATTAGCTATTTTCCCTCCCCGGTGTCATGTGACTCATTAGTGTTACAAGGTCTCAGGTGTGAATGGGGAGCAGGTGTGTTAAATTTGGTATCATCGCTCTCAAACTCCCTCAAACTGGTCACTAGAAGTTCAACATGGCACCTCATGGCAAAGAACTCTCTGAGGATCTGAAAAAATAATTGTTGCTCTACATAAAGATGGCTTAGAATATAAGAAGATTGCCAAGACCCTGACACTGAGCTGCAGCATGGTGGCCAAGACCATACAGCGGTTTAACAGGACAGGCTCCACTCAGAACAGGCCTCGCCATGGTCGAACAAAGAAGTTGAGTGCACATGCTCAGTGTCATATCCAGAGGTTGTCTTTGGGAAATAGATGTATGAGTGCTGCCAGCATTGCAGAGGTTGAAGGGGTGGGGGGTCAGCCTGTCAGTGCTCAGACCATACGCCTCACACTGTATCAAATTGGTCTGCATGGCTGTCATCCCAGAAGGAAGCCTCTTCTAAAGATGATGCACAAGAAAGCCCGCAAACAGTTTGCTGAAGACAAGCAGACTAAGGACATGGATTACTGGAACCATGTCCTGTGGTCTGATGAGACCAAGATAATCTTATTTGGTTCGGATGGTGTCAAGTGTGTGTGGCGGAAACCAGGTGAGGAGTACAAAGACAAGTGTGTCTTGCCTACAGTCAAGCATGGTGGTGGGAGTGTCATGGTCTGGGGCTGCATGAGTGCTGCCGGCACTGGGGAGCTACAGTTCATTGAGGGAACCATGACTGCCAACATGTATTGTGACATACTGAAGCAGAGCATGATCCCCTCCCTTCGGAAACTGGGCCGCAGGGCAGTATTCCAGCATGATAACGACCCCAAACACACCTCCAAGACAACCACTGTCTTGCTAAAGAACCTGAGGGTGAAGGTGATGGACTGGCCAAGCATGTCTCCAGACCTAAACCCTATTGAGCATCTGTGGGGCATCCTCAAACAGATGGTGAGCACAAGGTCTCTAACATCCACCAGCTACGTGATGTCGTCATGTCGAGTGGAAGAGGACTCCAGTGGCAACCTGTGAAGCTCTGGTGAACTCCATGCCCAAGAGGGTTAAAGCAGTGCTGGAAAATAATGGTGGCCACACAAAATATTGACACTTTGGTCCCAATTTGGACATTTTCACTTAGGGGTATATTCACTTTTGTTGCCAGCAGTTTAGACATTAATGGCTATGTGTTGAGTTATTTTGAGGGGACAGCAAATTTACACTGTTATACAAGCTGTACACTCACTACTTTACATTGTAGCAAAGTGTCATTTCTTCAGTGTTGTCACATGAAAATATATAATAAAATATTTACAAAAACGTGAGTGGTGTACTCACTTTTGTGAGATACTGTACACACACACACACACACACACACACACACACACATATATATATATATATATATATATATATATATATATATATATATATATATATATATATATATATATATATATATATATATATATAACGTTGTAATGCCAAAGAAATATCAATTACTGTATAAACATTACATTAAGCAAAGGTAAGAATTCTTGTATAATTGTTCCTGTGGTCTTTGGTGTTTGTTGGTCCAGGTTTGAAAGTTGTTAGAAAATACTGAATCAAATCTAATTTGACATAGCTTTGAAGTGTAAATAATTCTTTGTGGCTATAGATTGCAAATTTGAAGATGTATTCAAAGGAATGGCTGTCTATGAAGCTATTGAGAGATTTTAAAAATTAAGAGTTTGGAATGGAACTTGAAGATGCTCCACTATTTTAAAGCCTTATATACAACCTTGACAGCACCTGAAAAATACATTCAAATCAAGCAAAAAGCTCTCCAAAACACTTTATATTCAATCTGTTAGTAAATAGCAGTACTATTATTATACCAGTAGCCTACATATTATGATGCTTAAAGTTCTACTTAAAATTGTTTGTACCTGACTAGCCACAGAGACAGACTAAATGATTTATATAATTATTGAAAATAATTAATGATTTGTCAATATTGAAGGCTGCAGTCTATCATAATGATGGTGATTTCCTTCATAATGCCTCTACAATCAAGAGAGGTTTACAGAGGCCTGGGACAAGTTCGTTAAAGTTAATTGATTGGAATATGGTCAGTAATATAATGTCTGTGGACATGTTTCCCAAAGCATGTCTTGAACACTTGCAGGATACACAATGATTCATCTTGTTGGTCATAAAGACGACCAACTTTTATTTATTAGACTTTTTTATTATAGAAACCAGTTCTACTTGTGGACAAAGTGTTCTAAGATACCTTGAGAAAGATATCTGTTAGCATTCCCATTCATTCAGATTTTGTAATTCCGGGGCTTTATACATCAGACTGGCAACTGCTATTGAGTTGCCATACTGGGGCATAAAGCCCTGGAAGTAAATGGTCTGGATAATGCCATCTTTGCTTCATGGGCACTCAGTTCCAACAAACTTAAATTTTTATTGAGCCAGTCCCCTGAGCAGTAAATGCAGTGTGACTTATAATTCTGAACCTACAGGAACATGACATCCTGACAATGCTGATGTGCTGATGGCACCATGAGAATATACAAAGTCCCAAGCCCTTCAATTGTGACTGTCTAGCCAGTGCATGAGCAATTGCAGTCACAGATGAATTTTTTCATTTTTATTTTTTCCAATGTATATGTTGCTTACTAAAACATGTATTTCAACAGAGTACACGGCTACATTTAAATGGCCATCAACAGACAAACTGGATTTTTGCCCCCAGCTGGTGTAGTTACACCATCTACCAGCAGGGGTTCACTGCTGATGCAAATTATCCAAACCTAAACCCTTTGCTGCTGCAGGTCTTTAGGCTTGTGCCAGTGCATGATCCGAAGAGCTCTTGGATCCCATGCGGTGAATACTGCTGTGATGAGCCAAGTGCACTTCCAGCCAAGGCAGAATATTCCAATGTTTTTGGAACTATGTGTGTGCGATGACAGCACAGTGAGGTAGCATGGTGCCATGCCACAGCTAATGCTCCTTGTGTCTCTGTTCCACCTTTTTCACCAAGCCAGATTTCTGAGGCCATTGTGTAAACCTACTGTAGGTTTCAAAGTGTTCTCTGCTTTCTAACCTGATGTTATGCTTTTTAGATAATAAGTTCAGTTATCTGGAAAGCTCTGTTTTGCTAACCAGGAGGGAGATTTGACTGGCAATCAAAATAAAACTTGGCCTGCCAGTGCACATATGCCAAATAAGATTTTGGATGATGCTTGAAGCAAGTAGACGAGGCTTTTCTTTTTGGATCTAGGTATAATGATGCGCTCCAATAGCCTTTGCCTTTCTTGGTTGTGCTCAGATTAATATATTTAGATATCACAGTGTGCTAACATTGCCAAAGTAAACTGATTTAAGAATATTATCACAAATAGTTTTCTTAATCCAGGCCTCATTATAGTCATAATGGTTATTCAGCAGAAATAGTACAGAACAAAAAAGTGAGAAAGAGCGTTTCTCCTTATTGAAATGGGGTACTTTGTCCAAAATCCCTAGGGCCTCGGCAGGGGCATAGATTCAAGCAAGTTGTTCAAGCCCTTGAGCCTTAGGTGCATTTGGGTGCAAGTCTTAGTCCTTTGTTTTGTCTTTTTTTTCCTATTCAGGGACCTGAGGGCCCTCCAGGAGCAAAGGTACAGTTAAAGTCATCCTCTGTTACACAGAATCATTATTGTTAATCTAAAGATTCATGAAACACATCATTTTGGTAATGAGGTGATTTGAATGGCTTTTGCGTTGTTGTGGCTTTAATACTATGTGTCCATTAAAAAAATATTATGTCTTTAAGGATTATTTGCTAGAAGTCATTTTATTTGTATGGCACTTTTCACAACACACATTGTTTATATATAGGAAGTTTATACTTTTCAATAATTAAAACAGGCTAATAGCCTGCAGGAGTTTAGGATTGAGTGCAAATCATAGCCAAGCATCTACAGTAATAAACAAACAGAAATGGTAGATGGATCATTTGTTGAATTTTAACCAATAGTACAAATAGATATCAGAAATCAATGCCAGGTGAAAACCACAGGCTGAAGGAAGTGTGGTTTTGTCCTGGTACAATAAAAGATGTGAGGTGTCGGATATGGTCTGGTTCACCCTTTTCCTCTCTGTTGTACTGTTTCCTTAAATACCTGTCATAAATCATGGAATTCTTTCATGTTTTGCAGAGTAGAATACCAAGCCAAAAGGATTCCACAATAATACCACAGTTCCACAACTAGATTTGCATTTCCTGAAGAATAAATGAATACCAGTACCAGTGCAAGGCAGCAAAAGAATTGTGTATAAATTTGAGTTAATCTTAGGTTTTTGGTTCTTTATTTTGGTAAAAGCTGCATATTCCACAACAATGTCTTTGCAGTTTAAATGGTATAGCTGGTTAAATGGCTGGCTGTAAAGACCAATCACAATTCAGTATTTTGAATCATGAAAGTTTTATCAGGAGTCAAAGGGAGATTTTCAAACTATATTCTTTAAGATGCCACTAATTTTCATGACAAGACATGTGTTTTCTATTGACACAGGAAGTTTGGCTGGGTCTTATTTAAGAGATTGTCTCTCTTTTTAAATAGCCAGTAGGCTTTAGTTTCTCATTGTAGAGAGAATTGTATTGGACAGAAATGTACATACACCCAAAATGAATCATCAATATTTTTGGTCAATTTTCCCAGAGGAGAAAAACTGTAATTTGCTTAAAGTTTGTCAACTGTTAAAAACACACTAGATAATTAACTAACTATATATATATATATATATATATATATATATATATATATATATATATATATATATATATATATATAAACATGTAAACCTTACAAAAATACCAAAAGTAGCACAATTAAGGCTGAATTTATATACAAAATGTTTGAATAGAGTCTGTACATTAAGCAGTTACGGCTGAATTACCAGTAATTGATGAACTTTACTTGGTGTTAAAGGTTTAGAACAACCCCTAATGAGAATATTTGAGGAATATTGCCTTGCATGCACCCAATTACCTAAAATATCTCCCTTGAATAACTTGAGAATGACTGTTTAAAGGAAGAAAGCAGAGCATTAGCACAAAACCTCGGAGCCCCACAAGGGGTTATATGAATGGCAGATTAACTTTGTCATGCCATCAGGTAGCTGCCAGTGTTTTCCAAAGGAATCTCATTAGAAGCTTTCTGTTTGAACTGACAGTTTCAGACAGACGTCTCAGGATACTGGGACCAATGACATACTGATGTGTTCATGACTCACAAACCATTGGGGCCCGATTCGGGCTCACCTCAGGGCCTTTTATGGGTGTGTCCTGTGGCTGACCTTTTGGATGATATTTATAAATAAATTAGAATAAGATCTGTTCTCCAAATGTCTTGCTGAGAAATAATTTAATAATGAGGCCCATTTGTCATGCATTCAAAATATCAGGTCTTGAGATAAAAAGCCGCAAAGCTTTTACACGACACTCATGTCGTTTTGTAGAGAGTGTAAGGTAATTAAATTTCACTAATAAAGTGAATATCCTCATGTCTAGACAAGCACACTGAGCATGTATAAACGCAACAGTGCCTTCTATTTAAATAGTGCTGACTAATTGTCTTTTTAAGCCTTAGCACCCACATTCTATACCAAACCTTCCCTGTAGTTCTAGAAATGTTACACTGTTTATTCAGGCACTGCTCAAAATTTCAGCAGAAGGAAAATCATTTCACACTTCTGTGTCTTATGAAGTTTAGCAATGGAAAGAGGTTTTGCACCTTGGTGTGGACTTGATCTTTTTCCCGTAGCTCAAGTAATTGTGCTAGACAGTTAGGAATTTCAATTTAAAAGAGTTGGAGAGTAACTACTGTAAATAAAAGTTGCAATCTTTCTAGATTTAAGGATTCTGTCATCATTTACTCACCCTTATGTCATTCCAAAGACTATATATATGATTTTCTTTGTTTTGTGGAACTCAATGCATTGGTGCTGAGGCTTTCAAACTTCCACAAAGTACACAAAAGCAGCATGAAAGTCTAATAAAAGTGGTCAGTTTGACGTGTCTGCTATATTCCAAGTTCTTTGAAGTCATTTGATAGCTTTGAATGAGCAAATCAGTTAGTTCAGACATTGTTTTTCAAATAATTAGCCATAAAAATTACATATCGATTCTTTAATGTAGTTCATTAATCGATTATGTGGAATCATAAATGTATATAGCTATTTTTTGCCAACTACATTTTCAAAAGAGTAGCTTAGAGGATCTGTAAATTATTAACTTTAAATTATTAGTAGTTTGTCATTTTGTAAGCTGCAGTTTCAAAGTAGCTTCTCTACACTGCAACGCAAGTATTTATTGAGGGATCTGAACTGGTCACAGAGATGTTTTACAGTACTTTGTGTTGAATTGTTTTTTGTTTTTCTACTTTTAGGGTTCTATTGGGCCACCTGGTACTCCAGGAATTGATGGAATAAAGGTAAGATAACAGATATTTTTTCATGCAATAAATATTAAACATTTCATTTAATTTCATATTTTACTTAAAAGTCGACAGGAAAACAAATGCTTATGTAAACTGATATATTTATGAGCGAAAAAAAATGTGGAGTGGGGCTTGATTTTATCCAATAAATTGATTGGATTGTGAAAAGTGAAACGTTACAGAGCAGAATGGAGCCAAGTGGTTGGAGAGAGAGAAGATGAAAAAAGTTATTTGTGGCATCCATCAAAAAAGTCAAGTTATTACAATTTGATCAAAGATTACTAAAACAAACTTTTATCCCCTTTGGAATAATGTGTACCGATGAGTCTTGCACAACAAGACCAAGAACATGCATTAAGAAAGTAAATATGGTCAGTATTTATTTTATGTTGACTTTAAGCTTTAGGAACACCCCATATTTAGCTGGCAGAAAAGTCAAAAAGAATAAAATGTTCCTTTCTATTTATTAATCCGAAATGGAACTACACAAAGCCAAATGCATTATTTACACAAAGTATTAAACTAGTATCGTTGTAATAATAAAATATTAAAGCAGATTTCAATTGAGAAACCACAAAGTCAAAAGTCATTTACTTGGTTTAGAGTCTGAACTTAAATATTTTATGCCTTTAAGGCATAAAATTCACACTGTGCACGTATTCACACTGTGCACGTTTGCTGCGGTCCGATTCTGAGGGTGATTGTTCCCGGTGCCCCCCACAACGTTGGTCTGGTTTCAAGCTCACTTGATTCTATCGAACTCTGGTCTGTTTGCGTTCATCTTACGTCATCACAAACATGCATGTTGAACATCAGATGTCCAGGGGAAGGCGGCTTGCTGCTGCTCGCAAACTGTGTTTTATGAGGAGACAACTGATTGCAAGGAATTAATTTGCATCTTTGTTTACACTGCACGCTTACTCACGCTCATGTCCAAGGTGAAGTTATCGCTGCTGTTATCTCCTATTATACCCTATATTTAGAACCTATAATAGTATTCATGTATAGCATTTATTAGGCATATAGATAGATAGACAGACAGTATTTATGGTGTTGATTGTACTTGTATGTCATTGTGATGTCATTACTTTTTGAGACTTTCAGGAAAGTGTGGTAACCAAAAAAAGCATTGCACATTAATATTTTATACATATATTGATATTACAGTGTAACAGGGGAATTGAAAATTATGTCATAGGATTTTATACGGGCTTTGGACTTTTTGTTTTTTAACATTCTTAGTGAAGACATATAGCAGTGAAATTCAAAAGAAAACACCTTAATCATGAATTAATGAATTAATATATTTTTGCTTATGTATATCAAATTTTGCCATTAAAATAAAAAGGTTCTAAGTATTTGTTACTTTTGTGTTCGTAGAGCAAAATAACATCCTTTAATGTAAAATAGTAGTCAACTTTTACTACCTTAAAGATAAATTCTGCCAGTTCTGTTGACAACTTCACAATCAAAAAACAAATGAGTCAACAACTCTTTCTCACTTTTGCAAAAGCAACATAAATCATCAATATCATTATATTTTGAGATTAAAGATTGAACAGGGTAGAATCTTTAGAAGGTAAAATTTTGAAGTGTTCTTCTTTTACTTTATTATTAATACATATTTAAAGGGGATTAACCAAACATCCTTCCAGCTAATATTATTAATTATAGAAGGAATGTGTGGACCCTCGTGTGTTGTCTAAAATAATGATGTCGTCAACGGCTGAAACACATGCGCAGGTTACTTTACACCCTGAACGAGTGCGCACCCGAGTCCGAGTTGCTTTCATATTCACGCGAATTGCGCTACAGTTACATTGCAACCAAACTCAGACTACCTCATACAGGTAGTCTCGGGTTCGGTATTGCGGTGCACACCCGCATGACAGCTTTCACATGACCAATTTTTCATGTGAACCGTGCTCTGTTTCGATCTAAACTGCCAGAGTGAAAGCACCCAAGTTTATCTTGAAGAGTGCATGTTTTGAAATTCAACCAAGCATGCTAGCTGTGAGGCCAAAACTTCATCCAAACGTAAACACACTGTAATAAGAAAAAGGTTGTGTTGTAAAAAATATTTCATTGTTGCTCATCTAGTAGAGTGAGGGAGGCTGATGAACACCAGCTTTGCAATCTTCACAAGCATTTAGAAATGCATTAAAACTGAGGCAGGACATGCATTAATAGGAAGCAGAGAAAGACCATTTACTGGTGGAAGCAATACTCACTTTTGAAACAACAAAGGGCTGAGACTCCTAAATGGTAGAACTGTTGGATGCCAGGTCTCATGAAATGGATGTCAGATGCAGTTCACTTAAATTATGAGCAGACCAGGGTCTCTTCTTTAAATGCTGTTTAGAGAGTTCAACATAGAAACATGTATATCACAAAATGTAATAAAAAAGTGATCATCATTAGGACTAGTAACAGACACTTGCAGGTTTTAGTAAGCTTTCATTAGTAAGCTTTCTCTGCTAAATTGGACTACAAACAGATTAGAGTGGACATGGTCTTAGAAACTTATTCTTAGTTCCTTCAAAAACTTTAAAGAACTCCAAGGACTGTCAATGGTTTCTTTGGTAATCCCATTATAAGGAAAAGGTTTCAAGAGACTTGAAATAATCATTTGTTTGACAGCTGAGGCTCTTTTAAAGAGTGTCTAGATGTCCAGCGTGGAATCTGAGGAACACTAAAGTGCTTCAAAAAGTATCTTGTAATTTTTACAGTGCACATGCCAAAATGCATTGTTTTGGGGATGAGGTTAAGAGTTGTTATTAAAGATACAGTACATGCAAGTATGTACTTTTATGAGTTTTTGATTCTACACATTTAATTCCCATTGCCAATGTTTATGGGAACTTTTCTAGGCATGTGTAAGTATTCATATGACTCTCTGTGAGATAGGCCCACTGAATAGGTCACTGTGTGTGTTCTGTTATTCATAGGGAGATATGGGTACGCCAGGATTACATGGAATCCATGGCGCCCAGGTTTGTGTCATGATTTCATGAGATTACTAGGTCGATTTCATATCTCATGGAAACATATACATTCCCATTGTAAGTTCCATAGAAATCGTGGCTAATCGCTTTTCCCCATTAATCAGTAGATTATTAGAGGTGCATTAGGATCAGAATCTCAGCTGTGACCATGCCATTCAATATCATGAAATGCAGATCATTTGTCAACCCATGTTATTTGATCTACTGTATAAAAAGTGAGTTGATGCAAATATGTGGTGTGTTTTTGATGTATTAAGCTTAGAGCTTGTCTGAAGGTGTGTATAGTTTATATAAGTGAGATGACGTTTATAGCATTCCTTGTTTATTACTCTAGAGGTCATGCAGTATGGGCATCTGTAACATGAGCTTCATATCTTAACTGAATGTGAATTGAACCCCAGATGTGATCTCACTTAGTTTGAGGCTTCAGTACACCCTAATCCAGGAGGCTCTAACCGCTGTTTGTTTAACACCACTTAATGTCTTTTCCTACAGGGTGAAAGAGGTGAACGGGGTGAAAAGGTAAAACTATGTTTTTTAACAAACAGTTTGCTGTTATTTTCCCAGTTTATACTTGATGTTTTGATTTGTAGGGCCCCTAAATCTGTAGTTGCAAAATAATAAATGCATGAAATGAATCATTAATAATTGGGAATTACATTGGCTTACATGGCTCCCTGGAAAACTTGATTCTGGTTGGTCAATCGCAGAAGAATTTAAACTCAAATCAATATTTTATGACCATTTATTTAGTTATTTGTAAGTAGCCAGGTAATAAGCAGCATACTCAATCGGTCATAAACGCACACAAAAAAAACAAAAAGTAAAAAAAAAAAAAAAAATCCCAGAATGATACACAATCTGCTTCCAATCACCCTGTTGGGATTTACATTGCCTTAATGATCTTTTTTAAAAAAAATTTTATTCAACTTTATTGTCATTGTGCACAGCCAATGAAATGCAGTTTTTTTCGCATATCCCAACTAAATTGGGGTCAGAGCGCAGGGTCAGCCATGAAACAGTGCCCCTGGAGCAGATAGGGTCAAGGGCCTTCCTCAAGGGCCCAACAGTGGTATCTTGACAGTGCTGGGGCTTGAACCCCCCGACCTTTCGGTCAGTAACCCAGAGACTTAACCGCTGAGCTACCACTAGCTTCAGTACCGGATATCTAAAGCTATTTGTTGTAGACCAACATAGAAGCAATATTACACCTAAAGTCCTCATTTTATTAATACTGTGATAAGTAAAGGACTGGAAGAGTCAAACTTTGGATCTGATCTGATTCCCTGGCAGATTTTAGAAGACTATGGATAAGGAACCATTTTCGTTTCCTCTAATTTTGCTTATGATCAGGAGACTCTTTGAAGTGTCTAGAGATGAAATCTGAATCCAAATCCGTTCCCTGCATGTTGGTGGAAAATGCAATCAGGCCGGGATTAGATGGATTATGTGAATTCTGAACAAACAAAAGCAGTCAAGTCCTTCTCATTTAATATATTGGTTCAATGTGAGTAAAAGAGAAAATTATCTGTGCATATCGTAAATTGGTTATTCCTAAAATGTGGTGATATTCCGGCTTTGAAACTTTTGAAAAAAACAAAACAAAAAAAAAAAAAACATACTTTTACAAGTTTCTTCATGTTTCATCATTACAGGGACATATTCAAAATTGTATTAGTCATACTGGTCAAGCTAAATTATTAAAAACTTTCAGATGTCCATCCGGTTAAATGGGCAGAATCAGGTTGGACAGTAACAGGGTGGACATTCAGTGGATAAATGAGAAACTACATGGGCTGTGATTGATATCTAGGAAACATATTTGTAAACTAATATTTATGATTTAATTTCTGTTAACATAAATACTGCATATTGAAATTTTAAAATTTTATTAATTCCCCATACTGTATACACTCAACTAAAGGATTATTAGGAACACCATACTAATACTGTGTTTGACCCCCTTTCGCCTTCAGAACTGCCTTAATTCTACGTGGCATTGATTCAACAAGGTGCTGAAAGCATTCTTTAGAAATGTTGGCCCATATTGATAGGATAGCATCTTGCAGTTGATGGAGATTTGTGGGATGCACATCCAGGGCACGAAGCTCCCGTTCCACCACATCCCAAAGATGCTCTATTGGGTTGAGATCTGGTGACTGTGGGGGCCATTTTAGTACAGTGAACTCATTGTCATGATCAAGAAACCAATTTGAAATGATTCGAGCTTTGTAACATGGTGCATTATCCTGCTGGAAGTAGCCATCAGAGGATGGGTACATGGTGGCCATAAAGGGATGGACATGGTCAGAAACAATGCTCAGGTAGGCCGTGGCATTTAAACGATGCCCAATTGGCACTAAGGGGCCTAAAGTGTGCCAAGAAAACATCCCCCACACCATTACACCACCACCACCAGCCTGCACAGTGGTAACAAGGCATGATGGATCCATGTTCTCATTCTGTTTATGCCAAATTCTGACTCTACCATCTGAATGTCTCAACAGAAATCGAGACTCATCAGACCAGGCAACATTTTTCCAGTCTTCAACTGTCCAATTTTGGTGAGCTCTTGCAAATTGTAGCCTCTTTTTCCTATTTGTAGTGGAGATGAGTGGTACCCGGTGGGGTCTTCTGCTGTTGTAGCCCATCCGCCTCAAGGTTGTGCGTGTTGTGGCTTCACAAATGCTTTGCTGCATACCTCGGTTGTAACGAGTGGTTATTTCAGTCAAAGTTGCTCTTCTATCAGCTTGAATCAGTCGGCCCATTCTCCTCTGACCTCTAGCATCAACAAGGCATTTTCGCCCACAGGACTGCCGCATACTGGATGTTTTTCCCTTTTCACACCATTCTTTGTAAACCCTAGAAATGGTTGTGCGTGAAAATCCCAGTAACTGAGCAGATTGTGAAATACTCAGACCGGCCCTTCTGGCACCAACAACCATGCCACGCTCAAAATTGCTTAAATCACCTTTCTTTCCCATTCTGACATTCAGTTTGGAGTTCAGGAGATTGTCTTGACCAGGACCACACCCCTAAATGCATTGAAGCAACTGCCATGTGATTGGTTGATTAGATAATTGCATTAATGAGAAATTGAACAGGTGTTCCTAATAATCCTTTAGGTGAGTGTATCTTCCCATAATACGTTGGACATCTTATGCTTGACCACTTATGACTAACACCACAATAATTGAAAACATAATTAAAACAATAGAGTTATAAACTTCAAATAACTCAAAAGTAGTTTTGCAGAATGGCTGATGTACACCTCCAGTGTGTGATGTCATTTCCTAATATATATCTTCAATGAAATGTCATGGTATCATGACATAACAGGGTGTGCAATAAATCAAGGGACACACCAAATCTTCCACTCTCACTGTTAAAATTGCACATTTACCACAAATGAATACATGTTAGTGAGAGAATGTAACACTAAACTCATAACTGTATGTGGGGAACGAAAACATAAATCCAATGGTTTAGCATTTATTTTTGTCAAAGATGTTTGACGTGCAGTTTTTGGGACACAAGGAAGTGATACAATGCAATAGAAAAGGATTTAAATTAATTAAAATGTAACTTTTAAGCCCAAAGAAGTGTGTAACATTATAAAAAGTCTTTATTCTTTTTAACAAGCCTATCAAAATTGTAATCGGGTGAAATTAAACAATATTATTACCATACACACTCGTAATGGGGACTTCAATGTCAAAGAATTGTAAGAATGACCCAGATTTACAGGCGTTCCTGCACGAGACGCTGCTTAACATTGAAAAACAGTGCGGACGGATGTAAAAACGCGTTCAGTGTGAACATCCCTGGATGTTCATATATGGAACTAATTTTTCCCTTAATTACAGGACATTTGACATATTTTGTTCATTAATTTTACCTGATACTGCTTCAGTGTGAGGGTGACTCTCTCCACTCACTGTCATAAATTCCCTCAGTTGATGATAGCATTGAAAACAGTTGTCAGGGAGGGTGAATGGTAGAATTCAAGTGATAATGCACCAATTACAACAAAGAATATCCAGTTTCACAAAACAGCATACAATACTGTTAAAAGGAAACTAACACTTCAGTAGATTATGGACTTCTGAAGAAGCAAAACAGGTGGGCATACCGAGGGTATACGCAAATATTGATCCTTAGAAGTCATTAAAAGCAAACTTCCCCTGGAAAAAAGTAAGCATACGGCATATACGTGTGTATGGCCCCGACTGCACTGCTGCTCCAAACAGGGACCATACTTGCAGCTGTTGGCAAACATATCCTTAACCACAGGTTATCCCCACCCTTTCCTTCTGAAATTGCTCATTTAGATCAGTTTTTGACTATTTTATGTTATGAAGTCAAACTCCCACACAGTTTCATACATACAGTGATTGAGCAAATTCCATCCCGCCTCAGATCTGCGAGTCTACTGAAGGGACAAAGAGTGTCATGTTTTACT
Source organism: Moxostoma hubbsi (assembly GCA_032164185.1). Lineage (NCBI taxonomy): Eukaryota > Metazoa > Chordata > Actinopteri > Cypriniformes > Catostomidae > Moxostoma > Moxostoma hubbsi. The sequence goes on from JAVLUX010000002.1 coordinate 16,775,049, forward strand.
AATGCTGAGAAATATCTTTGCTTTGTTAGTGATTTTGTTTGTTTAATTTCTCTTTTAACGGACAAGCTTCTAATTAATTTGCTAACTAATGCAGGAGAGGTTATATTTTAACATATTTTCAAATAGTGTATAATAGTGGATGAAATAAAACTACTAGAGATGCATTACATGATTAAATACTGTGTGCTTTGCTTTCACTTTCAGGGAGACATGGGAGAGGAGGGGCCGAAAGGTGACCCTGGAGAGAAGGTAAGCCTGTAATTAATTAAAAATCCTGCATCCTATATATACAAAACAGAAAATGCTTAGCTTTCTAATAAGAGTAGACTATAACATGATTAACTTCAACCAGGTATGGACTGTGACTCTGTGACATTGCTATTCCTAGGACAGAATTACTACATTGTAAACTCTCTAAACTGAAATCTGAATTTGTATTATTAAATTAATTCAGTTATATTGTTTTCTGTCAAATAATTCACAGTCTTAAAAATTTTTAGTGCATTGATAAAGGTTCTGAGTCTTGTTTATGTGTTATAAACGAGTCATTTCTGTGAAAACACAGAAAGGGTGGTGGCAATATGATAGTTAAAGATCAGCTCACACAAAAGCTTCAGGATCACTACCAATTAGGACTCTAAAAGTAGCTTAAAACTGCACTAAATTAGTTTTTGCCAATTAAAATATTTTACACAAAAATGTATGAACAGCATTTTTTAGAAATATGTTGAAAATTTTGTACATTCACGTTAGATTAAGACTCCAGTCAAATCAGTAACCCAATAAAAGATGTTTAATTTTACTTGGAGCAGGTTGCCCCCTCTTGGGCACTGCCATGTTCACACTGTGTCATGCAATTGACTGAGTTACTACCTCTAATAATGGCAATAATAATAGCATTTTTATGTAATATAGTGCTTTTAGCCAACGCACAAACCTTAAAGTCAAAGATAGTCCAAACAGAATGAGTGCAAGTGAAAAAATAAAATGTCCAAACAAGAGGGAGTCATGAAACGATCGCTACTTCCTGCAGCTCTCACAGTGTGGATCACGGATAAACGGCAGACTACAGCGGGCAGAGAGCTCACGAGTCGCTGCTGCCTGGTCACAGTCCAGAGCGCAACAACGTGTGAAAATGTATTTGGATTAAATCAAAGAATTTCTATAATAGGGATATGTATAAATTGAGATGGAGTAAAATACAGACTAAAAGTAACAAACAAGAAGATAAACAAATATCTCGGTTGTGAAGCGAGCAAGCAAACTTCCAGTATCCAGGACATTGGGGGTCAGTATAGAGTCCAAAACCACAAGAACTACTGGGAGCACTTTGTGAATTTTAAGTGTCTTATGTCTACCTAAAGGGAACATATTAGAACCTTACAGTATAAATACAGTACAGTGGGTGTACCTTTGCTCCAGTGACAAACTGTTGTAACCTTAAAGGTACAATTTTTTTTAAAAATGTGTGTGCAAATGTTGATGATAGTGAAGCTTAACATTCACAGTCCAAAATTTATATAGAGGTTTTAAATAGAGATAAAAGTTCTTAAAGGGTTAGTTCACCCAAAAAACTTTAATCTCTCATCATTTACTCAACTTCATGCCATCCTGTATGTGTATGACTTTATTTCATCAGCAGAACACAAATGAAGATTTTTAGAAGAATACTTCAGCCTGTTAGGTCCATACAGTGTAAGTGAATGGGTGCCAAAATGTTTAAGCTCCAAAATCCACATTTGGGAAAAATAAAAGTACTCCAGACAACTCTGGTGGTTAAATCCATATATTATGAAGTGATTTAGTAGGTGTGGGTGAGAAACAGATCAATATTTAAGTCCCCTTTTACTATAAAGTCTCCTCCCTGCTCAGTCAAATTCCAGTTTTCTTTCTCAATCTCCTTCTTGTGTTTTTGGTGATTCACATCCTTCTTGCATATCGCCCCCAATGGGCAAAGAGGATAATCTATGGCAAAAATTACTTAAATATAGATCTGTTTCTCACCCACACCACTGTATCAAATCACTTCTGAAGAGATGGAGTTAACCACTGGAGCCATATGGTTTACTCATGTTCCCTTTATGTAAATTAATGGCACCCATTAATTTGCATTGTGAGGACATACAGAGCTGAAATATTCTTCTAAATATCTTAATTTATGTTCTGCAGAAGAAAGAAAGTCATGCACATTTGGGATGGTATGAGGGTGAGTAAATCACAAAGGATTTTAATTTTGGGGTGAACTATACCTTTAATACTGTATCTCACTTTAAAATGTAACATATCAATACTTTAACATCATGTATAACAACATATCTGTCATGTTCACTGAAATGTACACATAATGGATATTTAACATTACCAGAGAGTAGAAAGCACATGCAGGGCTTCCATGCGCTGAATCTGGCCAAACAAGGAAAATGGGGGCATGATAAAACGTTGCTGTTTGGCCTTTGATCTTTTTTCCTAACTGTAATAAACTTGTTTAACCAAGTGAGTAAAATATGATTCAGGAAGTTAGCTTCATAGGAAATTAAAGCCTTAAACCATTTCTAAACAGACATTTTGACAAAGTGCCTACTTCAGCCTCTGTATTAAAGGAAAAAGTATGCAAAGCCTTCAAGCTTCGAGACAGTGATCATAAAATATTTGGAAGGCATAGATTAGGACCATATACACATGAACCGCAGCATAATAGAGGCTTTTCAGGAGCAATAGCAGGCAGCTTACCCAGGCACATTTGCAGCGCCCATCTAAATGCATTTGAATCAGATTCGGCCAGTGATATATTCTAAACATATTCTAACATTTATACAGTTACTGCAAATATTAGCACAATTACGCTTTGTTAATGTAATTGCAGTTTCCTGTCGCCCACCTTTTATAGAGCTTATTAGTCTTGTCCATGTGTGCTTGGACTGCTTGCTATTGATTTGACCAGGCAACCCATGTGTGATTCACCACTGACTAAGAACACTAATGTGTAATGTCTCAACCCTGTCTGCACAATTAAAACACTCTCAGATGTGATCGGAATCAATCCAGCTAATGTGAAGATTTTGTCAATACTGTAGTTCATTGTGAGTGGCTCAGAGAGGATACGGACCTTTTGGCACATGTTTTCTAGGGATGCCAGGGCCTGAACTCAGACTAAGGGAAAAACAAAGTAATGCAGGCTGCTGAACTAAGACCTATACAGGGTAATGCAGAAGAGAGAAAACATAATGATGGCAGAGACAGACACTTATCCATACTTTGTGAGACTATGGCCAAGTGCTTTGGCAGTGGCCCTTTGTTGTGTGAGTGAGAATGGATGGCAGAGTGAAGAGATATTTCCTAAATGCCTAATGTTACCTATATATCGCATTATTCTGTCTTCATTTAGTCCCCCTCATGTTGTTTCAAACTCATATGACTTTCTTTCATGAAACACAAAAGGAGATTGTTAGGGCCAGACAGCCTCAGTTACCCTTCACTTTTATTGCATCTTTTTCACATAATATCACATTCTCAAAATGACTAGTCGCTGAAGCTGTCAGTCCCTAATATTCTACCTCCTTTTCTTCAGAAGAAAGAAAGTCATACGAGTTTGGAATGACTCAAGGGCAGTAAATGATGACAGTTTTTTCATTTTTGGGTGATCTAACCCTTTAATGGCCATAAAGCAACCAGTGAGGCCAAAATATCATGAAATTTGTCTTATGCACAAGGAGAGAAATCAACATAGGAATGCGATGCAAGCAATATTTGGGCCTGAGCATTCAGATTCCCATTACAGGGAAATCTGTGTCTGTATACAATTTACAAATATCTTCTCTCTTCCATGCTCATTATATGTTCATAACTTTAACTTTACACATTTTTCTCTTTTTATTCCACACTTTGGTTTAAGCTTGAGTGCCAAACATTTTGCTTATTCAAGATTTGTGTGGCTGTCTCTGGATGGTGTACAGGCATATCAGGGGTTTCGTCCCAGTGGGGATGCATGGCTTTGGTACTTAAAACAATGACTTTTTGGTGTTATGTGTGTAAATATTTTACTGGGTGTGAAATTAGCTGTGACTTGCCATGTAGCACATTTCCCACTTAAAGCACTCAGATCAGAGAGGTGGAAAAAAATCTTCTTTGGGTCAGAACATAACACAAATAAACTCCATAATTGGACTGCAAAAAGATTTGGGGTTTTGGAGGTTTGGCCAGTGGCATGGTCTCCCGACAGATCCCTGCAATCTTGAGGTTGCAGCTTACCCAAGACGTTTGGCAGCAGCTTAGCAGTTGGTAGTGCCATGCTAGTCTCTTAGCTGCTGAGAACTTCTGCATTACGTCTTTTGTTCTGTATAGAAGACTCATTAGAAAGCAGTACTCTTTACAAACAAAGAAATAAGAGTGGCACCCATGCTGAAATAAACATCTTAAACCACCCTAAGGTGGTTTGCCAGTCTCCCAGCCTGGCTAAGCTTGTTAAGGCCCCAGCACTCTTACTGAGAAGGTCTTCTTTGTTGGTTGTTCAGAGGTAAAAAGAAGTTTGAAACAGCTGAGCAACAACTTACTGTTAGAGAACATTCACACACTGCATGGGAAGGCATTTAGAGGAACATTTAAATATGAGGACACTTCACATATTTACATGTAAAACATCAACTAATTTGACATTAAAATGTGTTATCAGTGACTTCATGCCCCACTCTATCAATAGAATTCACACAAGATTAGTAAAAGAAGCTGTTTAATTACTCGTTGGTTATTTAAATGAATATGCATGCAGTAGTTAATGTGTGATTTGCAATGTTTACCTTTTGCATTCATCTCGCTGCACGCTGCCATAATATGCATCGCTTACGCTCTGTTATTGCAATTTATGATGACACTAATATTACTGAAAATATGGGCTTGAAAAATAGTGTTAATAGTAGAATACAGTCAAAAGAATGATGATAGGAATATCTCCCTTTGGGCATGGGCGCATGCAGGATTTCATCTGTGGGTATGCATTTTCTCTTAACAGCTTACAGTTTACTGTGTTGCCGTTGTTCGTATCATGATAAATACATGCTGCCAAATATTATTTTTGATTGATTATTTTAAGACATGAAATTGAATTTAGTAAAAACAAATAATAAAAAAACAATTAACAATCTCTATAAATAAAATATAATACAAATATCAACTGAAATGTAAAAATACTTGCAAATCAAAGTTAGTTCTGTTCCAAATTTTAGGTCAAGTGGAAAAGTGCTCAGACACATTACAAGAAATGTCCTAAAAACACAAATGAGGATTCAATAATTAGGCCTGAATAAAGACGAAAGGTGATTTATACAATGGGGCATTGGGACTTACTTGTTATTCTTATTCAATTATATATTAATACAAGAAATCTTCATTCTGTTTAGGCAATAGTAGGAGTGATAGGAGTGGTGGTGGCGTAGTGGCTAGAGTACAGGGCTGTAGTGGCTAGAGCACAGGGCTGCTAATCAGGGCCGCTGGTTCAAACCCCACGGCCACCACCATTGTGTCCTTGAGCAAGGCACTTAACTCCAGGTTGCTCCGGGGGGATTGTCCCTGTAAGTCGCTTTGGATAAAAGCGTCTGCCAAATGAATAAATGTAAATGCAATACTGTGAAGTTTCCATGGTTACATGGGCTGACCTTTCTCAGTTTAGAAATCTGCATCAACCACGTGATCATTGGTGGAAAAGTAAGATATAAAGTTTGAGATCTAAATAAAACTAATGTTAGAAACACCTCTCACACCACGTGAAGTGGCAACATTTTATGGCAAAAAATTATATAAGATTAGACACAAGATTAGAAATATTATAACAACTTCTAAAATAACTGGTTACAATGCAAGTGCTGTTAGCAGATGGAGCCAGCAACTATTTTCATTTTCATGGCATCTAAAAAAGCAGCACTCCCATGAGAGATGCTAAAAACACAGTTTTTAACGTTATTTTTAAAACACAGTTAAACGTGAAACACATCTATCCAGCTAATGTTTACATGGAAAACGATTGAAAAACAGCACGAGCAGATGCAAAAACACATACGGTTTGATCAGCCCCTTGTTCACATGCAACAGCACTAGCTGAAGTTTCTCAAATTGCCTCTCAAAAATACAGCCTTTTGTTTCAGTTGACTATAGGTACATTTACACTGTATCCAGCTCTGTATTCATAAATAAAATCCTGTTACTGTTTTTATTGTGTGAAAAACTGCTCCAAATGATTCAGTGAGAGAGCACTCTGAAGGAATTGTTCCGAATCATGAATCGATTCAGACCGTTTTACAAGCCCGTTTGGCCAATTCACTGAAAAGAACCGTCTCAAAAGAATAATTTGTTCGCAAATTGGACATTGCTAGTTCTTTTAAACAGCCAACAGAAATACGGGACACTCTTCATGATTGATTAAATATTCTGAAAGTAAATGTTTATCAGGCCAGTCGGAGCACTCAATGTATGCAGAGTTTGGCCGTACAGCCGCAGATGCCATTGACTTTGGGCAGATGTGTGAATGGCTTTAGGCTGCAGATGGCACATGAGTGAATGGGCACTTAAGAGTATTTTTAGCAGATTTGATTCCTTTTGTAGACTAGTTAAACAAAAAATCACTTAACTCAACACAATAACTCTACTTGTCTGTGTGTTCACGTTAACTGATATTGACTGACTGAATGGGAATTTGCTTTCGGCCTCAAAGTAGATAGAGCTTCATGTAAAAACCTACCAATGAAGTGGATCAGTAGCAGTAAGAAGGTGTTTTGCAGCCGGTTACAAAGTTATCCTAAAAGTTTGGCCCTGACAAGTTGTTACGAACCACTGAAACAAACTCAAAAACTTATTTTTGGCCAGATTCTGTTCTTAATGGCATAACACCCATTCATTCTTTGATTTTGTAGGAAGTGTGCAGGGCCCTTAAGGCTGGTCTGTTATGCTAGTTTTAGAAAGGATTTTGGGACTGGTGAGGCTGGGAGACCAGTTGACCGACCAGCTAAACATCAGCTTGGCCAGGATGGTAGACTAGCTTAACGATCTTTAACCAGTTAAGGCTTGCAAACCACCTTAGGCTGGTGTACAATGTTTTTGTTTTTTTTTAGCTTTAGTCATAATATTGATTGTGGCTTACACTCATATACTGTAATGTAGCAAAAATTAGTCCCTTCATTCCCTCATTGAAATGTGGTGTGGTGACTACTCTGTTGTTTACCCATAATCAGATATATGACTTAACCTGAGAAAAAATATTGTGGACCAGCCTAAGGTGGTTTGCTGGTCTCTCAACTGGGCCAGATGACACTGGATTGTTTTGTAGGTTTTTGAGTGTTTTTGGGCACTTGTTAGCTGTTAGGCAGGGCAACCCGCTAGCTGACCAGCTAAACACCAGTTTTATTTGGCCGGGAGACCAGTGAAAACTAGCTGAAGACAAGTTTGGCCAGGCTGGAATACTAGCTAAACCAACTAAGACTAGCAAACCACCTTACGCTGGTCTACAATGTTTTTCTCAGGTTCACTTATAACATTTATTGCACGCATCACAGACCTAGGTAATATTTTATAGCATAAGTAACCACTATATTCACTCAGTAAAGTGTGGTCTGGTGACTGCCTTGCGGGGGGGTGGGGGGTGGGGGGGGGGGGTTGTGCAGCTTAAAGCAGCCTAAATTGGTAATTCTGATGTGTTTTAGTTTTCGTTTTTATTGGTTCAGTCATACCCTAACTACCCAGTTGAAAAAAAAAACATCTGTAATCAGCCTAAAGTGGTTTACTGTTGTGTTTTGGTGGTTTTAGAAGGATTTTGAGCAATTGTTATCTGGTCAGTCTGGGAACCCAGCTGGCCGACCAGCTAAACACCAGTTTGGCCAGGCTGGGATACCAGCTAAAACCAGCTTAAACCAATTTAAACCAGCAAACCACATTACACTACTTAAGCATTGTTAAGGTTCAGTCATATTGTTGATTGTGGCTTCACTTTATTCCCTTGGTTAAATATGGTCTAGTGACTAAGACACTCCAATGTATCAGTTATTTTATTTGCCTGGAGTACAAGGCCATTAAATTGGTCAATAAACCATATCAGTACTTTTTTTCATAAACAAAAGCTGTTTGTCATGCTGACAACATCACTAGTACATTACCTTTTGATGTATCATGTGGTAATTATCACCATCAGAGTATACTTCACGGCATGTTCTCTCATCTATTTAACACTCTACAGAGTCACTTTTCAGTATATGGTGTTCACTCAGTCCCTTTGCTTTGCAATCTGTCAGGGACTCTTTGTTTATGGATTATCATGTAAGCAACAAAATAATGACAGTCCTTTTCAACAGATTATGTTTTCTGACAGTAGCCACTGTGCTGTTGCTTGTTCACCTTTTGCACTATATACAGTTTTTATACTCTTGGTGTATTATGAGTAGTAAAAACATGATCAAAACCTTGTGTGTTTGTGTAAAGGCATGTTGACTTTTATGACTGAATAAGTCATGTTTAACATTCACATACACTTTTGACTAGATGTAAGGAAGCAGTTTGCACTGCACATCCTATGAAAAAAAAATCATAATATCAGCAACAACAAAGAAAAATTGTATTTGTATTTTATTTTTTGCTGACAAGACAGAAGTAGTAGTGACTGTAATGCCTTTTTATAAGTCATTAGTCTGCATGGCATGTCATGCTAGCAAACTGGTGGCTTCTATGATGGATTTGCATAAGGCCCTGAGACACAACTCAATCAAAACCAGATGTGATGTATAGTTAACAACTCCAAATCTCAGCCAATCCTTGACAGGTGCACAACAGAATACACTTTTGATGTATTGTGTTTTTAACTTTATATTGCTCTATAAAGTTGAACAAAACTTGTCATGAGCCTGACAGTTTAATGTTGTCATTCTGAACCACAAATAACAAAAAACTCAAAGAAGTACAGTGACAAATGAGGGGAAACAATTTTATACCCTTTTTCTTGGCATAGTGTCTTCATCCAGCAATCCAGCAAAAGACAAGGCATGAAGGGTGGGGGAGAGGTGGTTTACTGATATCCAGCTGTAACTGTTAATGTAGTTTATGGCCAAAAAAAAAAAAAATACAGCATTTAAGTGCGCCTTGTGTGCTGCGCATCATAATGACGCCCATAAAAGACAGGGCATGCATTCCTCAGCAATCTCTGAGCACAAGACGCTTGTGAAGTGGAACCGCAGATTCAGCAGCAGGCAGAGGGCCCAGCCATCATTTCCCACCAGCTCTAACGATCCTCTGCCCTCTGCTCCTTGCAGCACATCACGTCCCTAAGACGTTCAGCTTCTCTGAAATTAATGCCATTGGACTTTCATTTTATTTCTATCAGGAAGACTCACAGGCTTGAGTGAAATTGAGATGACATTTATTTGATGAATATAAAACAGAAGAGTAATGTCTCTCTTTGGCGTAGGCCCCGTCTGGCAGTCTGAAGTTGTAGTACTCGGAACCATCATATCCTGCTGGAGATAGGAGGCAGGGGCGAGGAGCCTACCCCCGTGCAGGGCGGGACTCAACTGGTGGTGGTTGGGTATTGGAGGTTGCCGCGTTAGCACACTGAAACAGCAATGTGATAGATTGTGAGCAGACTTATAAAGCAATGGCTTACATGTGATTGGCTGGGAGTTACCCAGCTAATGATGCGATGATGCACAGCTGCTAGTCTTCCCCCTAGAACTACGCTGCGCTTACATTTCTGTTGTCGCAGCAAAACACACATTTGTTTTTTTCTTTGGCTCTAAATAGCAGAACAAACGCATTACAGGAGCTTAAAGACATGAATGTACCAAAAACAATGGTCATTAGTAACTGTTTGCTGATTGACTGCCATGTGAAATGGACATCAATCTTACATTGCATCACAATGGCAGTTTTATATATATATATATATATATATATATATATATATAAAATGATCCACTTACATTCACACAAGTGTTCTAGCAGTAACTTTTGAATTTTTTTAATTGTACAACCAGAGAAGTCTTGATGCTTTTTGTCTTTCTACCCAAGGAAACTTCTGTTTGCTTCCAAAATACTTTAAGTTTGTGCTGTACTTCTTCAAATACTAAATGTCACTTGGTTTGCTATTTTGTTATCTGATGCACTGATATTCTTAAATTCTTTTCACTGCATTTTTTGTCCAAATACGTTATGGGCCAACTGTGTAAAGATACAACAGGTTAATTAGTATAGGTCCACAACAGTGAAAACCGCAGATGGAGACGTTTCTCATCTAATGTTTTTCTCGAAGGAGACCGAAACAAACACCTGCAATGTTTTTTCCAGATTTTATTCCCTTGGGAAATTGCTCTTTGAAGCAGGAAGACAATGTTGCACCTGTACATCAACTGTGCCAGCTCTTTCACCCAAACTGAACTCAACCATCTGACTGATTTAAATGTCAATGGTCTGCACTAGGTTGGCACACATCTGTTTAATGTGACACAGATTCTCTGGAGTGTCTGTGCTGAGTATCTGAGAAGATTAACACCAGCGTATTGTATTATGCATTTGTTCAAGTTGCCTTGACTTGATATTAGATGGCAGCATAAATCCTCTTTCTCTCTCTGCCAGCAGATCTTTTTTCATTAAATCTATTTGATGAACAGAGAAAGGAGGCTGGAGAAAGAGCCATAACGCTGAACAAGGGAGTATATCATTTTGGAGGGGGCATTTAGTTGATTACTTTTTATAATCTTCAGTCATATTTAGAGTAAAGAACAATTCACTCAGTTTACTTGCCCGTTATTCCAAGTAAGAAAAATGTCTGTCTTCGCAAACTTGCTCCAACTCTGAAACGACTTTACTTTTTGGCTGACTTCACCAATCCTTCTTAATTTTTAGCCCCTCTCCCTACACGACTCTTTATAGAAGGTAATAATGTTATAGAATGTAATAGCATTATAGAATGTAGTAACATACACTTTTCTCAATCCAATCAAATACCAATGGATAAATTCAAGTCTCACTCTTAATTTTTTTCTCATTAAATACCAAAGAAATTTGTCTGATTATGTTAGTAAAATGGGTTGCTATTAGTTTTCTCATTGACTTACTTTGATTAACCTCCTTATGCAAAGGGAATGTGGAAATATAAAGGAAGTACAGAATAAAATTTTCAAAATATCACAATGTACTGAAAAATTGAAGTGAATTAGAACACACAACTACGGGGGATAATATATAACCAATTCTAGCTCATAAACCTTCTAATCAAAACCTTGACAAACTCTTGCCTCATTTCCTGTTACTTTCCTTTTGGTATTATGGCAGTGGTCGAAGCTCGAGCCAATGGATACTCAGCTCTAGTCATTTGTTTCACTCAAGCTAATCTGCTTTGCTTTGCACTTGCAAAATCTGGTGGATCTATCTGGCTATCAGTAGAGCTTCTATGTGTGCCAGGTCAACCAGAGGCTTTGGCATGCTCAGCAACAGTGTGACTTGCTTAGAATATTCATGCTTAGATTATATTGCAAAAACACCCGCATGTGGAATAAATTAGGCTCAACTTCTACACTGTCATCATTACACTCATTCCTTAGCAAATGGCATTTCCTGATAGCACAGTAGATTTTTAAAAAAAAAAATACAGACAGAAAAATATTTTTACTATGATTTTTTTAATCTCTCACAGGGTGATTCAGGGTCTTCCGCTGCTGGCATCAAGGTAAGCCAGGAACTCAGAATCAATTTTTATCTTTGTTGATGTATATTGGTGAGTTTGCAGTGTGTGTGTGTGTGTGTGTGTGTGTGTGTGTGTGTGTGTGTGTGTGTGTGTGTGTGTGTGTGTGTGTGTGTTTCTTTTTTTCTCAGCATCTGTTTACGTTCATGATATTTATGAGCATTCTTATTATTATAGGGTGAGCCAGGCGAGCCAGGACGTGGTGGACAAAAGGTAAAGCTACAGAGCTCATATTGAATTGTTACCAAGATTATGCACTTAATGTGTTTTGGAACAATTTGGAAGGATGTATATTTACAGCACAGAAGTCCAAATGACAGCTGTTTATCTAATGAGAACATACAAAACTTATTTTAACAAAACAGTCATTAATGATTTATCTAAATGCAAAAATCCATTAATATTGTACTAACTTTCATCTATTGTGTGGCTGAATAAAGCTTGCAAACATTTGCTTTCAACTCTAATAAGCATGTAAACAGAGCACAAATCTGCCACAGTGGAGCTCTACCCAAAAAACTTAATTCAACTTGCTCGTTTGATAAGAAGTTCTTATCTTTTCACAAGGTAATCTGTATAATAATATTTATGGCTTGATTTTTTTCAGGTTCCATTCAGTTTGTGCCTTATTACACCTGGGCATCATAGTCCATTCATTTACTCCTCATCATGCACATAAATACAAAAGGATAATTCTCGACCATGGAATTATATAGCTTTGCCTATTTTGTCTTTTTGCTTTATCTGTTTTTACAAAGTGCTTCATAACTGCCAATTGCTTATTAAAATACTGTTAGGCTCCACTGAATAATTCATCCGCTCAGAATTCAGTGTGAACCCAAAGAGAACAGCTAGTTCTACACTTACAGAATTGATAATCAGAAGTGTTGAGAAAACGCTCAAACTGCTGTCTGGGATCTATTTAATGCAGCCGATTTGACCACTGTTCCTACTCATATTCCACATGTGTATTAATTTCAACAGAGCATGAATGACTAACTAACAATTAAATGTAATCTGTGACAAGGTATGTTAGTGCTTCTGAGGATTTGGCTTTTCTTCCACTTTTCTCAAGATTTACTGAGCGCACAGTACGATGATAATACATCTTAAGTTCTAATGGGATCCATAGGCTACTTGTAGCATGAGAGATACACAGGTATAGATCCACCTACCAATTATACTAGGCTTTAAAATGCAGGCTTAAAAATAGTCCAAAAATAAAAGTACCATGGAAATTACAATACAACAAGAAGAGAATACAAGTTTGATGGAAGCAATCCTACGTCAACGTACTGAAAAACCTAATAAGATCACTTAACTTGGTGTTCATTAGGATGAACTTAACTATTTAAGTTAAGGTAACAAAATGCAAACAGTCTTAAGCCAGGTTTGCTATTTAAATAGTGTTGATTCTACTTAAACATTTTAGCTGAATCAGCTCAAATTTAGGTCATACAATAACACAGCTCATATAAAGAACATTATAACCAATTCTAGGTTAATTATTAAATAAACGTAATTCTCTGATGAAATGTATATATATTTATAGTATATATGCAAGGGATAATGTACAGTCAGCCGGTTATTATCATACAATAAACCCCGACAGGGTGATCAGGACCCCGACACAAAGAGGAGGGGTCTTGTATGAGCCTGAAGGGGATTATTGTGCGATAACAACCGGCTGACTGTACATTATCCCACTTATTACACGACTACTAACCAAATAAATAAATACAAAGTAGGATTTGCATTGAAATTATGAATTTGAGAAGAATGAAATCACTGAACAGCTGGAATCAACCTCCGGTTTGCGTCGAAGATCTGTTGGTGTTTACTTCATAAAAAATGACCATCTGGCTCTTCAATAGTCAGCCTATTATACAAGACTACTTGCTAAATAAAAGCATATGAAACATTGATTTGAGTTGAAATTATTTTACTAGCTTACTTGTAGAGATCGCACAGTGATCTGAGAAGTAGTAGAGACGGCTCGCAGAACCCGGATGAGCGGTCTGATACGTCTTAATCCCCGGATATATATATGTACTTCAGTTGCATATGCACAAGGTGAATTGAAATAGAGTTTCAATGGAGTTTCAACAGGGTCCATCTTGACCAAAATGGACACAGATCACTCTAATGATGTCATCACACAAACTATTTGCAAAAAAAAAAAAAAGTAATACTGCAAAAGAGCTAAACCCTCTCTTAATTCTTAATAACAACTATTTTAATGACCCTATATGTTCACTTTGACCAGCGAAACATAGTTAAATAATTCAAGTGCAATGGGTTGTGAGTTTTCCTCACATCCTCAATTTTGTAATTAATCGAGTTATTTATACTTAAATTCTTGTCTATAGATTTTTAAGATAAATAAGTTCAATGAACATATATATTTGAGTTATGACATTTTAAGTCATGGTTCATTCAAACAACTTGATTTTTCCAGTAATGACAACATTAGGGTTTACAGTGCACCATTAGATTACTAGTCCTTCTTTGCTTGAATCTTGGGATTTTCACTTTACTTGGTGAACCAGGCCAATCTTTTAACATAGCAGGCTAAGAGTAAAGCTATTGTGGTTGAGATGGGTTTCCAGGCTCATGGCCAGTAGTGGTGGCTTGGTTTGGCTGTAATTTGTTGCACTTTTCCTATGTAGGGAGAGCCAGGACTTCCAGGGCTGCCTGGACTTCCCGGGATTAAGGTAAATGTTGGGTCTTCATGCCTAAAACCCCAAGTCCCACCATCCCCATAATCCAGCCAAAAAGTCATTTTGCATTAACCTGTTTGACATGGCTTCAATTAGTTTTAGTTTTGGATGGAGTGTGCTGAATAATAGGGGTATTCAATCAAGATTGATTCATTAATGCATCATCAATTCATGTTTCAATGGTGAACAATCATTTATTAGTTTTGCAATGTTGTAGCAAGACTATTACTTGCCCACTTAACTAGCTCATTATCACACTTCCGAGTAAGGCTAAACTTATTAAGAAACGAGGTGTCTGACTGTTTCTGATGGTTACATGATATTTTCATACTGAAATCTTAGCACATAAATTGATGGTGTCACTAAACTTGGGTTATGATTATTCAAATAGTATCCTCAACAAACAATCAAACACCGTGTTAACCACCTGAGTGTCTTAAGTCATACAGAATACACTTTTCCAGAGCCATCAAAGGTTATTCGACCGCTTGGTTTTGTGTTTGGAACTTTTTCCCAACAAAAAGTGAAAATGAAATGGTTGATTACAAGTGTGCATGTGCTCCAAACTGGCTAAATAATGTTTTGACTCTGATATAAAAGACAATTAGTGAAAAATCATTGGAGCAGTTGTCCTTCTGGGTCCTCTCTCAGAAAGTTTCATAGTTTGCAATGCAAAGAATGCTCAAACAGGCATGAGCTAATGCTTGTTGCTGTTTTGGTTTGTTTGCCTGTATTCTTTTTTATGCTTGCAACCTGTTGGCCTTGTAAAAATCTCTCCCTTTTTATTTAACCCTGGTTTTACTTAGGTACTGAATGCTTTGGATGGTAACATTGTGCTAATGTGATGCTCACAACTACAATTAAAGGATTCTGAGATCATTATATATTATTCTTTTTGACACTCACATGTGTACACAATACTTATTCACTCTTAATAAGATTATAGCATACTAGCTGAACAGAAAATACTGCACCACAACAAAAAGCAGATATTTTATATTTGATAAGCTTCGCAGCAAACCCTACTGAAAACACTAGGGTTTGCCATTTGGTCCAGGTCTGATAGGTGGACCAGCAATAGCCATGCTGTTCAGCAAAATTTTCAAACCCTTTCTGTGAAATCTTTTCTTTTAAATCAGAATTTCTATATTAACTTATTTCACTGTACTTGCACTTTCATTTAAATAAGCAAATATTTTATAAAAGAATGCACCTAGACCACCATGTCAAATCAGTCCAAGGAATGAAAGTCGTTTTAATAATGGATATGATATCAAAGTGAAGTTTTGGAAGTCTATCATGTCTACTGTGTGGATTGCTTGCCTTTTTTGTACATGCTGATTTAGAATGTGAATTATTTGCTTAAATAACATTGATTGACAGTTCCATGTGTTCCTTCAACTGAAAGATGCATGTTCTGTTGGGAAAAGTCTTGCCTCAGTATTTTTCTTCAACTTGTTTATGCAGGGTGAACCTGGTTTCTTTGGGCCTCAAGGTGAGCCTGGGCTACCAGGCCTGCCAGGAACTAAGGTGGGTTTGTATGTAACAGACAGCAAGTGAGCTTCTCTAATTTAATGTTATGGTTTATTTCAGATGTCTTACAACAAAAGTGATTGTTCAGTCATCGATTCTTTTGTTTGAAAGCCACAATGGCTAGATTAATCAATTTGGGTGGGCTTATTAATCAAGGGCTAGGCTTGAGATTGATGCCTTTTCCGCACACCGATAATAAGCTAATTTTGCCAATGATTATTGATATATATATATCACATTTTTATCAGATATAAATAAGGCTAATCGTTGTACAATAGTATTTGTCTCTCATACATTTTTGTCAGTACAACTTTGGTAAAGTGTGAATGACCGGGTAACTTAAAGGGGGTCCACACACACTCCGAGGGTGCTCAACATTCTGCAGCACCATAGAGCGCAATTCGCAGAGTTTTCCATCAAATTCGCCCCAAATCATTATAAAAGGACATTGATTATTTACTCTAGCCATAACTAGATGATATATTGTGTAGATTTATCTTTCAATGAAACCTAATCAAGGCTCCATACAGAGAAATTGCATAATAAATGTCACCATTTCTAATAATTTAATTTTCACAGTTACACCAGCTAAAACCACCTGCAAACTCATCAACATTACTTTGTTCATTCTTGCAGAAAGACTGCCACCCGCATCGCATCGTAGTACAGTAAACTTTATATCGCCCCCTTGTGGTCTCCTAAAGCTATTGTGTCACACTATAGTACATTAAATGTAAGGCCAGCTGATAGTGAATTGGAATCAATTGCAGATCAGTAATCGATTTGTTTATATTTTTTGGCATTCCTTTCAAGGACCCCTGCAGTTGTAATGGCAGACAGCTCTAAGAGAAATAGAAAGGGTCTCCATATACATTGGCGATATCTTACATTGCTTTTTCCACAATTCTATTTCCCTTGATTGATTAGGTTGAACTGAATTTTTGTGAGTGCAGGTGTTAAGTTGAATGTTTAAACAACATATTAGACAAGATACCACTTTGATATACCCCTAAGACATAGTGCAACCTTACTAAATTTATTAAAGAGATAATTCAACCAAAAAATGTATGTATGTTCGTTGTTGGGATGGACTCTGCATGTGCACCCCCTCCTCACCACTCCCCCAGCTGGCGTTGCCCTAGGTGACCAGCCTTGTGCAGTGAGGCACCTATGAAGAGATGTTAAATACTCCAGACTCGAGCTTCATCTCAAGAAATGTCAAGTGCTGCCATATTGCCCTCTACTGGTCATTTCAAAGAGCTCAATACACATGAAGGGGTAGAGAAGTCTATGTCCAATCTTATCAAATCAATGTGTGGTACTTACTCATACAGCCATCATATGCCTGTTGTGAGAATTAATGATAAAGAATTTTGAAAAAAAAGAGCGAGAAACAGACAAAAAAATAAACTATATGTTGTCAAATTTTGTCTTTGCAGGGTGAGAGAGGAGAACCAGGGCCTCCAGGCAAGGGTGAAAGTGGAGAAACAGGTCCAGCAGGGCAGAAGGTAAGATGAGCTGACAGTGACTTTCTGTGGTAAACTGAGGACATATGAGGACACCTTTTGACAAGACTTGTTAACCTGTATCCCACAATGAGCAAAAATGTCTAGACTATTGTACATTTATGTGTAATTTTTGTATTTCCATTTGTAAAATTAGCTTCTGTGGAAAGGAATGGACATGTAAACTAAACTAAAATAAATAAATAAAACAATTGTCATTATTTACTTGCTCTTATATTGTTCCAAACAAGCATTACATTCTTTTTTCCATGAAACACAAAAGGAGATGTACAGTAAGGTTGAATGTTAGCCTCATTCACCATTTACTATATTTACATTGAATAATGACTGAGGCTGTCATTTTACCATCTCCTTTGTGTTCCACGGCATGAAGAGAGTCATACCAGTTTGGAACATCAAGATTGGATAAATAATGACAGATATTTGTTTTTGTTTTTGGATGAAACATTCTTTTAAAGGGATAGTGAAAATTATCTCATTATTTACCCACACTCCTGCCATCCCGAATGTGTATTACTTTCTTTCTTCTGCTGAACACAAATAAAGATTTTTAAAAGAATATCTCAGCTCTGTAGGTCCATACAATGGAAGTGAATGCGTGCCAAAAATTTGGAGCTCCAGTGTTTAAATCCATGTGTTCGGACACAATGTTATACATTAATTGTGGGTGAGAAACAGATACATTTTTTATCTTTTTGTGATACATTTTTATCAGAAATTCTCATCTCTGCCCAGTAGGGGGGGGATATGCATTAAGACTGTGAATAACCAAAAACAGAGGAGTGGATATTGACTGAGAGTGGAGAGAATTTACAGTAAAAAAAAAAAAAAAAAAAAAAAAAGAAAAGAAAAAAGAACTTAAATATTGATCTTTTTCTCACCCACACCTATCATATTACTGCTGAAGACATTGATCTAACCACTGGAGTCGTCTGGAGCTTTTTATTTTGCCCTTATGTGGATTTTGGTGCTTAAAAGTTTTGGCACCCATTTACTTCCATTGTATGGAACTACAGAGCTAATACATTCTTCAAAAATCTTAATTTGTGTTCAGCAGATTAAAGTCATACACATCTGGGATGGCATGAGGGTGAGTAAATGATGAAAGAATTTTCATTTTTGGTGAACTATTCCTTTGAGTGCTTCGAAGTAAAAAATGAGAAAGTACTCCCCATAGTGGCGATGCATATCCCATTGTCAAACATGACCACCAAGATTTCACAGACTTTAATTTTGTGTTTACTTTGGTCGAAATATTAAAACCTCCAGATTGCCTTGGGGATATGAAATAATTACCCTGCCAAACTTCCTCAGGAAACTATTTACTTTGAATGAGATTCAGACAAAAGTTAATTTTCTCTACCTGTAATCCTTCAACAAACAGCAGTGCTGGAAATAGCTGTGTTTATGCTGCGGGTTGGCTCTGCAGGAGGTTTTTGTCTCAGACTAAACAAAGACAAAGACGCGTGACATGTAATGAATCCCTCCAGCCTTTATCATAATCCCAAAGGAAAATCAATTTATTGACAGACTGTCCAGAGTTCAAATAAACAATCACTTATTAGTATTTCAAACAAGGTAAGAGATGAAATTTTATATGTGCAAGCCACATTACCATCTGTGTAGTTCTCAAGGGTGGTTTGAGTAGTGAACAGACATTCCTTTGTTTTAGCACCAGAATTTAATCAGGTTATTGCTCTTCTGGTAACATTGACCATGATTAATCTGACCACACAGAACAGCAGATATTTTTCAGGTTGCTTCTGTATGCATATGATAAATCTTTAATTTTCTTTAAATAATTGTTAGGGAGAGCAAGGGGAATCGGGAACGCCAGGCTCTAAAGGTTCAAAGGTCAGTCAATATTCTGTTGTAAGTTGTGCATTGGAAAGTTCAAATCAACTGAAACTTAAAACTGACTTTTTTTTTTTTTAAATCAAATGTTTGCTGTGCGTTGCTATAACAATAGGCAACATTTTACTGTTGTAAATATATTCTCAGTGCATATTGTAATATGACAGGGGGATACAGGAGACAAAGGAGATGTCGGCCCAACAGGACCACAAGTGAGTAATGTCTGACAAGTGAATGTGACATTGCTCTGTAAATTAGCTTTATTCTGACGTCATGCCAGCATCTGACATAATCACCGACAGTTATTATGAGATAGACTGAATTATGTCAACTGACATTTTTGCAGTGTGAACTCCTCCATGATTTGCAGAGTTGGATAGAACTTGAAGGACTGAATGCGTCAATGCAGAAACCCTAAAATGCACTGTAATGCTGACGTAATCATGTTTAGGTTGTACTTGACTAAATGAAACCAGAAGGGGCAGGATTTACTGTATTGTGTTTTCAAAAATCCAGGATATAATGCAATGAATTGGGTCAGTAAATAAGTGATTGTCAGTAAATAAATGACTGCAATGGCAAGTTATGTTCTATTTCTAAGACTGCCCATCAGTGTGCTGTGTCACCTGGAGTAAAGTCCTCGCTAATAAAAGAAAAGACTGTAAATGTGGTGCATGTGATATTCTGAAACATACTGTTTTGTTTGTCATTACTCTTTCAAAGAAAGTATGTGATTAAACACAGCACTTTGACATTGTCTTCGTTTCTATGCTTATGAAGATGAGCGTATTTAATATCACAATGAGCGTATTGTCCCAAGCCTGTCTCATCACAGATTGTTTCTTTTTACTTCAGGATAAACAGTGCTAGTATTTAAATTTCTTCACTACAATACTGTAAATGTCATTGTTTTCAGGGTCCATCTGGGGAGAAAGGTGACCAGGGTACAACCGAAATCATAGACTACAATGGAAACATCCAAGAGGCTCTCCAGGTTAGTCGTGCTATTTCAGAAAAGTTTCATTTAAAATTATATGATCTTTATTTCAGTCAATATGTATGACCTCTTATAAGGTGAGCTAGTGTAACTAAAACTGAAAATTCTGTCTTCATTATCTCACCCTCGTGTTGTTCCAAACCCATATGACTTTCTCTCTTATGCAGAACACAAAAAGAGATGTTAGGCAGAATAACAGCATCGCCATTCGCTTTTATATTGTCTTTTTTCCATACAATGAAAGTGAATAGTGACTGAGGCCAACATTCTACCCAACATATTCTTTTTGATCCACGGATCAAAGAAAGCATGGTTTTGGAACAGCATGAAGCAGAGTAACAGATAACTGAATTTTCATTTTTTGGAAGAACTGCCAAAATTAAGACAGTATCGATCTTTTTCCAGGTCATTTTTTAACTCTGTATAAATATGAAGACTCACCATTTTAACTTAATGGGTAATGGATAAACTTCCATGGAACCTTTTCACATTTCTTAGTTTGGGACACGGAAGTAAAGTATAGCACAGTAAAGTTCTATAGTGGTGAATGGGAGACAAATATTGTTTTTGCTTTTTCATTTGCTCCATAGCAATAGAACAAATCCACAAAAACATTTGTATGACTTTCCATTAAAGGAAAAATACAGAGCAGTGGATATTGGCAATCAGAACAAAGAAAGAAGCAACATTTATTGTCACTCCCTCAGCAGCTTCATAACAAAATTCCATCATAACAGTGGTAGATGTTTTGGCTTTAATTATTATTAATGCCAGTGTAATATACACAAAGTATAATGTTATAATTTAAATAAATAATTCACCCAAAAATGAAAATTCTCATCATTTACTCTCATCATTTAACCTCAGGCCATCACAGATGTGTAGGTCTTTCTTTCTTCTGGAGAACACAAAGGAAGATTTTTAGAAGAATATCTCAGCTCTGTAGGTTAATACAATGCAAGTGAATGGTGACCGGAAATTTAAAGTTTTACAAAGTACATAAAGCCAGCATAAAAGTAATCCATATGACTCCAGTGGTTAAATCCATATCTTCTGAAGTGATATAATAGGTGAGGGTGAAACACAGACCAATATTTAAGTCATTTTTTTACTATTAATATCCACGGTCACTTTCTTCATCTTTTGTTTTTTAGCGATTCACATTCGGTAAGCATATCGCCACCTAATGGTCTGGGGGGAGATTTATAGTAAAAAAGGACTTTTCTCACCCATTATGTCACTTTTAAAGACATGGATTTAACCACTTGAGTCGTATGGATTACTTTTATGCTGCCTTTATGTGCTTTTTGGATCATCAAAATTCTGTACACCATTCATTGCACTGTACGGACCAACTGAGCTGAGATGTTCTTCTAAAAATCTCTATTTGCGTTCTGCAGAAGAAAGAAAGTCATACACATCTGCGATGGTATTAGGGTGAGTTAATGATGAGATAATTTTTGTTTTTGAGCAATGGGAACAGACAGGAAGCATGCTGACACACAGGTTGTTCTAGTGCATAACTATTATATTATTTCTTACCCTCCCCTCCTCCTGGCCGCCTACAGAAGATAACTACTATTACAGTTACGGTAATTCACTCCTGTCTTGTCTGTGTGTTATATGAGTGCTATATTGTTGCCCTGCATGAACACAACCCTTCCATAAACTTATTTAATTCTTAATTCTGCTAATTCTCCTAACAGCAACTCAATGTTAAGAGAACATTGTGTGTTGCTGATGTGCCCATCTTTGTTAACATTTGTTTTATCTGACATAAGATGAGCATTGTCTCCATCGTAACAAGGGTCGAAGTGTGTGTGAATGCATGAGTGGAAAAGGATAAGTCACTTGAGTGCCTGTTTTATGGTTTCACAGCACTGGATCCACCTAATATTACTAAAGGACTTTATTCTAATATTGCTGATAGAACCGCAAACTTGCCTTCATGTTGATAAGAATGTCTGTGCGGTAATGCAGTGATGACAGAACACAGAAACCAAGAGTAAGTAAGGACAAAATTCCTCCAGATTACCAAGTGTTAAGCTCACTTCCAACTTATTGGTAGATGTAAACAAAGTCTGTGCCTGTAGAACTTCAACTAAAGCCCTGCAAATTATTGATAAATCTGTATGCAAGGCAAGTTTATTTATATAGCACATTTCATACACAATTGCAATATCAAAATTCTTTACATAAAAATGATTACATAAGATATATAATTTTTTTTTTAAACCAGTTAAGAAAAAATATAAAACATTAATAAAACAGGAAAATAATACAGAAATAAAATTGTGCATTGCAATCGGTGAGTGCAGCACAGTGTCCAGTGAAGAATGCACTGCTGAACAGATGTGTTTTCAGTCTGGACTTGAATGTGGCTACTGTTGGAGCACGCTTGACCTCTTCAGGAAGCTGGTTCCAGTTCTGGGTGGCAAAATGTAACATTTCACCTGACCCTTGCATGTTCATTTGTTAAATTTACCTGTTCATTAAACTATTGTATCTAAGCAATATCACACTCGCAATTGTGCTGTATGGCCCTAAATCAGCACTGCTGTGATCACCTATGGCCTTGTGCCTGCGACCACAGCAGTGCTGATGTAGGGCCATATAGCACTCTTGCTCATGTGATATTGCTTAAAATTCACCTTACATAAATGGAATTTAAAATAAATGCCCTGTCTTACATGATATCAAATAAGATGGTATGTAGTGAGAGCTGAAAGTGAGCGGCATGGTTTTACACTTGGCCCATTTACAACATGCAAAGGCCTTCTTTTTGGGGGTGTCCAGCATATTTGCACGTGTGGTTATTGCAGCAGCTAGTAAATCATCCAAAATACAACCACAAAGAACGAACGCATTATGATAGATAGCACGAGCAAATTAGAATCCTTTATTAGGGATCTTAGTTCAACAGGTCATTCATTTTTGTTTGTCAATGTGTGTATCTATACAAAAACTATTTTTGGGCTATTATACTTCACATTAAAATGTATCTCAGTGTCATGTGTTGTTTATCTTTTGTCATTTAGGGTCCCCCCGGGCCTCCTGGGCCAGTTGGACCAAAGGGAATCAAGGTAACAACATTTATGCTGTACTGTCTGAAGTTTGGCCATGATGGCCGTATTGATGATCAGCTTAGCATTTAATTTGCATGCAACTGGTATAGTACACACAGAAAGAGGAAGATATAAGATTATATTAGTGATCTCTGTGAAGACAATGTTATTATAGTGCATTGCAGTCTATAGAGAAATATGATTGCTTTTCACAGGGTGACCAGGGTGTTCCTGGACTTCCTGGACTGGATGGAGAAAGGGTAAGGGGAAATATTCTCATTGTCTAGTTGCTATTGTCTGTAGTCTGATCCAAATCACTCACAGTCAGTTAGTCAGTCAGTTATGTAATCAGTCTTTACATAATAATAATATATTTCACAATCAATATCATCCACATATGTTCACAGGGTCACAAAGGGTCAAAAGGGGACATGGGAATCCCTGGAATATCAGGAGACAAGGGAGTGATGGGTCTCCCTGGCTTACCGGTAAAATTATCCTTGCATATCATATGATCACACTAATGGCATTAAGCATGAATGATCCTGAACAGGCCTAATGGCTTGTCGCATTGTTTGCTTTAGTTAAGTCATACCTTGGTAATGTGCCCGCAGGGTGTGAATGGCCTTAAAGGAGACAAAGGAGACGCCGGCCTGCATGGCCCTCAGGGACCCTTGGTAAGGACAGCCAACAATAGTGTCCAACCAAAATGTGATCTAATAATAAATGCATGGTTTGCTTTTTAACTCACCGTCAACCACAGCTGAGACAAGTCTTATTTGAATGTGATGACAGTTTTCATGATCTCAGCGCATGTATGTAGAGCTAATGCTTTGTCATCATTTTGCATGTATTATGCCAAATCACTTTACATGGAATTATACTTGACAGGTCAGATTCAGCGCCAGATTAATTAAATTGCATTCTCCATACAAGTATCTTGCCGTGCAGTTCACCTGGCTGCTATTTAGGTGGCCATTTTTCATTTGAGATGGTTTTATTTGTCTCACATTAACAGATAATAGGGCCACCTGGTGCACCTGGGCCACATGGATCACCTGGCCCCATGGTGAGTTGAAAAAGCAAAGAACATTTTTCCTTTATGACCAAGTAGCATATATAAGCACAAAACATAGTCTATTATGCTTGCCTGTCCTTTGTACATCAAGGCAGTTATGTAATGCTGCATGCTGTTTATTGCCATTCTGTTATTCTAGGTGTGTTGCCAATATAGATATCAAATCATATCTGTAAAAGAAAGGCAACTGAGTATGTGTAGATTGTATAACATGCAGCATCTAGATTTTGCACAAATTAATGTCACTCTTTAAAGTGAAGTCTGTGATTTCTTAAACCGGTTTCCCATAACCCATGAGATAATATATCTGTCTATATGGGTTGCAGGGTCCTCATGGATTCCCTGGACCAAAGGTAAGTCGGTACAGGATGGAGACAGAATGATATTGCAGGAGAATTTCAATGCTATAGCTGATATCAGTCCCACAGCCATGCCTGTGTCTGAACCTATCTGGTCACACAAAATCACATTACTATGCCTACATTTTTGCAAAATCATTTTTATGTGGCTTGTTCTATATATCGTGGCAGTTTCCAGGTGAAAAGGACACTGGAGATGCTATAACAACAATATTTTATTCTCTTTCACATACCCCTCCCACCACCACCACCATGTATTTTTTGTGCTGTAAATTTGGATAAATTGTCATTTTTTTATTAATTTTAGGGATTTAGGGTTTATTGTCAACATCGTCATAGCAACAAAGAAATGGATAATTGGATATAACTTTACACAGAAAAGGTTAGTAAGTGATTTTATGACAATAAAATCATATTTACATATATATTGTTATGTCTTGTGGCTATACTTTAGAAACAGTGAGTATTTTAATGTAAAATAATAATTGGCCCATTCACTTCCATTAAATTGCCTTACTCTTAACCCACTGTTTGTTTTTGTTTTATAAGAAAGTCAAAATTTGTGTGGTAATCAGTATTATGCCACAAATGGCAATTTGTTTCATATTTCCTTTAAGGTTTAGGGTAGGGAGGTCAGTTTTGTTGATTTAAAACTCAGAGCATTCACCTTAAACACTTCAACTGTTTTGGAGAAAATTGAACTTTTTGACTTTTTGAAAATTGACTTTCTTATAAAACAAAAACTGTTTGTTTTTGTTTTATAAGAAAGTCAAAATTTGTGTGGTAATCAGTATTATGCCACAAATGGCAATTTGTTTCATATTTCCTTTAAGGTTTAGGGTAGGGAGGTCAGTTTTGTTGATTTAAAACTCAGAGCATTCACCTTAAACACTTCAACTGTTTTGGAGAAAATTGAACTTGCTTTAAGTGTTACTCAGTGGACAATTCTCCTTGAAACTGCTGCGAAACATGCTATGAATGTAATTTGCAAAATTGTCGCCACAGTCACGTAATTTTCATGAGACCAGCCTTTTCTTAACTTTGTTGCTAATAAAATCAGTTCAAGTGACTGCCTTCCTGAATTACTCAAATTAATCCCACCTCATGTAATACTGACATTCAGTGTTTAAGGCATGCTGCAAACTTGGCAGAAATCTTTCAGACAGCAAACTGCACTCTTTATCAAAAATTATAGCAATTGTGTGAACATTTATTTTCATTAAGGACACATGCTTTGAAGTTTGCAGCAGGTCTCCCCACCTCCTCAATTTTAACCTCCGCTCTTAACTGCTTAATCACGTAGGGCATTGTTGAATATCAGGTCAAATTTATTCAGGAGCATGCAAACTTGTTCCGTTTGTCCAACGAATGCAAAAATATGACCAAATGCTCCTGAATAAATGTTGCAGCACCCCCTAAACCATCCTCTGCCACTCCTCTCTAGGGGGAACCAGGTTTGCATGGTCTCAAGGGAGCACGTGGGGAGCCTGGGCATAAGGGTGACAGAGGACCCCTGGGTCTCCCTGTAAGTACACGACAGCCGTGCATCCTGGGATCTCAGTGCCCTGACCCTGTTTCTTTAACTCAACATCTTCTAAACTTTCCCATCATTCCCCACACGGTCCATTTGTATGCTGTTACGAAAGTGTCTTTCCCTCCTTTTCTTCTTGTATGGTCAGCTAAGTCTGCTTTGCTGCACCTTAAACCTTGTGTGTGTTTTTTATGTCCATTTGTTTATCTTTGTTAACAGCTGAGTTGACAACGTTATTTTTTTGTCTGGTTCACATGTGCTCATCATGTACTAATCCCACTTTTCATACCTCCACTCATACCTCCATAAATGCACAGGGAGCATCTGGCTTTGACGGCAAGATGGGACCCAGGGTGAGTCTCAAGCAACCACGCTTCATCCCCCACCACCATCCTACATCTTAAAAATATACCAAAATGGGTCATGTGACACTTTTATGGTGAACGGGGAGAATGTGGTTAGACTCAGTATTGTTACGTTTTATTCAACACTTTATATCAATGAATATATAGTATGATATCCAAATTCTAGAAGGGCAATTAAAGGCACAAAGATCAAAAAACAAAAATAATCTGTCTGCTCATGAATTTGACATTAACACAAATTTTAAACTGAAGTGTGTGATTTATGCACCACTAGCGTCACCAAACAAAATTGGAAAAATAAACACTACCTTGTCTTGCATTGGTCAGCCAAACAGATAGCCCCTGCTCAAACTCATGCCACTGGTTTAGCCAATGTCACTATGTCAGTCTGTTCATAATGCCCAATTATCAGAGCAAAGTTGAGAAAGCACTACAGAGCCAGTGTGTACTCTTTTTGGTGAAAGAAGTATTTTAAAATTGAAAGAATTGCACACTTCAGATTTAACACTCACTCATCATTAACATGCCATTTCTTGTTTGTTCATGCTCCTCAGTGTATTTATTTGAGATTTCTGTTTGCATGAGAAATTGTTAAAGATAAAGAAAAGTATGATAATGATTTTTTTTTTTTTATATGAAATCTTTATAAATGCAGATGCAATGCTTTATAAACACCTTTATTTATAGGGAATGGATGGACCAATTGGCGCTCCTGGTCCTGCAGGTCCAAAGGGAGATATAGTACGTTTTTATTTTGGCTTTAGTTGTTGGTTGTCATTGTCTTACCTAGGTAATGGTCTCAAGTGCAATTATTAGGGTAGAAACTGTGTTGTAAATTAGGTGGTATTAATTATGAATTACAAAATACAAATACTACTATCGGCTAGTTCTTGATTTTTTATTGATTTTTTTATCCCTAGGAAATTTCTTAGTTCAATATAATAGAAAAGAAAAGAATAATAATTAAAGTATTAAAAATAAAAATAATTCAATATAATTGTTTAAGCTCATGATTACAAATGGTCCACACTTGGAAACCTGATGACCCTCAGAGAACAAGTTTCTATAGGAAGTTTAAGGTACACGCTAGATTTGTTTTTAAAAAACAAACTGTGTTCAATGTACCTGTCACAGGGTGAGAAGGGTGATGTTGGTGATCCTGGACCCAGAGGACCATATGGATTACCTGTAAGCACTCCCAAGCAATTATTTTACTTCTTAAAGCACTAAAAAAATACTTTAGCCTTTTTTTTTTTTTTTTTTTTTTTTTTTTTTTTTTTTTTTTTTTTAAAGATTTACACATTTCAATTTCATAACAAAATTCCATCAAATTGAATTGTGTAATTAGCAAAAGAAAATGAATATATGTTTTTTGTGGTGCAGCGGTTAGCACTGTTGCCTCACAGCAAGAAGGTTGTGGGTTCAAACCCCGGTTGCTCCAGCCTTTCTGTGTGGAGTTTGCATGTTCTCCCGTGTCTGCGTGGGTTCTCTCCGGGTGCCCCGGCTTCCTCCCACCATCCAAAGACATGCAGGCTAGGTTAATTGATGTCTCCAAAAAAAAATTGCCCTAGGTGTGGATGTGAGTGTGAGTGGTTGTCTGTATATGTGTGGCCCTGCGATGGACTGGCAACCTGTCCAGGGTGTACCCCGCCTTTTGCCCAATGTTAGCTGGGATAGGCTCCAGCCCCCGCGACCCTGTACAGGATAAGCGGTTGACGATGGATGGATGGATGGATTATGCAATTAAATTTTATGGAATTTTGTTATAAAATTACAAAAATGTGTTATTAAATTTTAAATAGTGTGGGATTTTTCACCCAAAAATGAATATGTGGCCTTAATTTTCTCATCCTCATTTTGTTTTTAACCATGTAGGGCTTTCTTTTTTTAATTGGAACACAAAAACAAGTATTTACAGGGTTATCAGGAATTTTCAAAAATAGGGAATTCCAGACATGGAAAAGTTACTGAAATTAGTTTTATCTTAAAAAGGCTTGGAAAAATCATGCAAATATCTATTGTGAATATAATATTTTGTTGTGCATTGCTTTAATTGGCTAAAAATGACTCTTTTAAGAGTGTGAATCATGGAAATTATTTGGTCAAGAAGTGTATTTAGCAGACAGTGGATGGGGACCAGGGACCACCTTGGACACCATTCAACCTTGAATGGAAAAGAGCAGACATTCACTTTAAGGCAAATTTTCATTTTTGGGTAAATTATCCTTTTAATATTTAAAGTAAATGCTAGATATTTTGAGCATTTAATTATTATCAAATCATTCAATATTCCAGTCGCATAATAATGTTAGATTTATTTCTCTTATATATTTTCATACATCTCTTATATATTTTTCTTCTTTTTTAAGGGAGCTGCTGGAACTCCTGGAATGGATGTGAGTTGTCCATCAGAATGTTCTGTTTGTGTGTTGACTTGTCTTGTTGTTTCATTGGTCACTCCCTGCTACTGTTCTCCCGTCCAGTAGCTGCCTATATTGTTAGTGAAGTTCTTTACCCTTGGACCAATGAGCCTCTGGGCTTGTGTATTTACTTACTAGTTGTATTTTTACAGGGGTTACCGGGCTTAAAGGGAGACAAGGGAGAAGAGGGGGAAAGAGGAGAAAAGGTGATTGTGATAGATGTTGTGAAATACAGTAGGGAATTAACTTTTCACTCTCCTCATTGATTAGATCTGATGTCAATGGACAATTACAGAGTAGCTCAGGAATAGAGTCCTTCATGTGGACTTAATATGGGCCACTTATATTTACCGGATTGTCTGCTACAATTTGAATATATTGCTATTTATATATATATATGCTTTTTATTTTCAACTGAAACACACTGTAATCAAACCATCATGGCCAATTATTTGTATTTCATCATTCAGAGTTTCATTTCACACAGCATTTTACATCTCATAATGTCAAACTGAAAAAAAAAATCATTCTTTGTTAAGTGTATCATTAAGTATACATGTTATTTCTTATTCCAACAAGAAATACAGTGTAAGTCCATTGACAACAGGCAGTAGCGTTTGAACTGGCTATCTATTGGCTTCTTTTCTTGCATGATTTATTTCATTGCATCTGACTGTTTCGTAGATTGACTCCACTTTGTTTAGGTATATATGTAATGGAATGTGCCCCTGCAGTAAGCTGGGTAATTCAATGCAATGGCATTTGCAAATTATTGTCATGTTATTCTTCTAAGAATTTTCTTAGCTCATTCATTATTTTGGTGCTGTCTGAATAATTAATGAAATCTCATTGCAGACAGTAAAGGAAAGATAGCTTTGATTTAATTTGTTCATAAGACATTAAACGTGTGTCTTACTTATTTAGACAATAATTAACATGACACTTACAATTTACAGTAAGCTTGATACCTATTTTACAGTCAACTAAATTTGATTATATACTGAGCTTATTTACAGTCCTTCATTCCCCCAGAAAATTGTATCCCTTCCTTTTAAATATGTGTGTGCATGCCACTTGAGCATTACATCACGTTATTTTTGGCATGTAATGACTTGCAAAAGTTGTCACTTCCATTTATTATACCAGTCATCCATTCTGCCTAAACATTTGTTTTTGTTCATTAACTTCATCATGTAAAATTCAAAACCAACATGACCCCTTGGATTGTCAAAGTGGTTGAGCTGTTTGTGTATTACGTATTAGCCATGCATTATGTATAATTCATTCTAATAAGTTAACCTGAGGAGTTTCGTTTATTGAAATGCAGGGAATGTTGAAGACAACTGGTTTGTTATGTTTTGACTTGAAGAAAGGGATACAGTTGCTCTGGCTGTGTCATTTTAATGTGGGGGGGGGGGGGGGGGGGGGGGGGGGGGGGGTTGGTTGGGGTCCTCCCAGCTTCTCTTTCTCTTCCCTTGTACCCTGTGAAACTGATGTTCACCCTGCTTCGTATATCAGTAATAGACCTTCTCTCATCCTACTTCCTCCTATCTGGTATCCCCATCTAACTGTTCCTGTCCCTCACAGCCTCCCACATAATCTTCCCTTTTCTAATAACCCTTCGATCAAGTCACCATTGTGGATTGCTTGAATATATAGGTAAACCTTTTTTTCCTACATGGCATAATTTACTATCTCATTCATATTGTGAAAACCACATTTAGCATAGTACAAAGGTTTTGGTCAATGTTAAATATTTCTTCTTCATTTACTTTAAACAATCTATTTTAATGAGATTTTAGACTTTTGGTCTCCACTGTATTATTTTGCAGTAGTACATTAAATGCATTAAAAATAACTCAGGGTGCTCTCAAAAACTGTACAAATCTTTTCTGATCAAATATATTCTGCAGCTGACCGAACCATTGTATCCACAGGGGGAGAAGGGAAAGAAAGGCAAAAAGGGGCCTAAGGGGGAGAAAGGAGAACAGGGTGCCCCTGGATTAGATGCACCCTGCCCATTGGTATGTCCCAGCTGAGAGCTGGAAAACTGTCCAGTGACGGATAACAGCAAACCCTCAAGGGAAGAGTTGTCCCGTGGTCATGGCAACCTACCTCATCCTTAACTTCTGGAATGAAAAAATTGATATTTTAGTCCTGTTCTTCCTTTTCATTCCGGACCTTATTTTATTCCTAAACCTTGCAAACTAAACCAGTTTTATCAGGACAAATTGGTAAAAAGTCTGAGTTTAAACATCAAGGGATGGTGGTTACACATGGTTGCTAAGAAACCACTGGGCAACTCCTCTCTGCCCTGTGCCGTGCCCTCGACGAGAGGCCGGAAGGGCGCCTGCAGCCTCTATCCCAGTAACACTCCCAGTTCCCTTTCTATGACACAGGGTTTCCGGGGCTTTAAGGGTGAAAAGGGCGAGCCAGGTCAGCCTGGCCTGGATGGGCTGGATGCCCCGTGCCAATTGGTACAGTATCCTACTTTTTCCTACCTCTCCCATGCATGCTGCCTCCTCCGTGGCCACACCAATGATCAGCTCTCATACAGCTTAAACTTTAACCTCCATGCATGGTTTATAAATGGTGGAGCAGGGTTTTTCTCATTGCCTTTTCACCAGCTTAACCTGCTTAACACAGGTAAACTAATTTTCACGTGCAACTGCTCTCAGCAACATAACAGAATTGAGCACAGCGAATGTAAATATTAATTTATTCCCTTATAACTGATATCTCCCTTTTTTGTAGATCTAATATTTACTAGTCACTTTGTCATGCAGCCTATAGGCACGAAAACACTGCATTGTTTCTTAGTAGCCCCTACAGCATCACAGTTATTTTCTCTCCTAGTGGAAGATCATTAAAGGAATAGTTCACCCAAAAAATGTTATTCTGTCATTATTTAGGCAGAATGTTAGCCTCAGTCACCATTCACTTTCATTGCACGGAAAAAAGATGCAATGAAACTAAATGGTGACTGAGGCTAACATTCTCCCTAACATCTCCTTTTCTGTTCCACGGATGAAAGAAAGTCATACAGGTCTGGAACATGAGGAGGATGAGTAAATGATGTCAGAATTTACATTTTTGAGTGAACTCTCTCTTCTTCTAATCTTGTTCTAGTTTCCGAGAGTGAAAAACAAAATGGCATTTGATATACTCTTTCTGCCTATAAAATAATATTTGTTCATCTTAGATTAAATAACCTTACCCATATAACTAACCCTAGATTCATATAATGATCCAACTTGTGTCATACTAAAAGTTATTTAGTGCAGTGTCAGCATGAGTCTCTCTCTTCCAACTTTTAACCCACCCCTTTTCCTTCTCATACTGTATATCTGTTCCAATTGGGCACACCATGCAACAAAGAGAGAAGAAATTCAGCCTTCAAATCCTGTCTTGAAATACCTTAATTAAATTAATTTTGATTATTTCATGTGTAATGTCTGATTAAATTCTGACTTTGTTATTATCAAAAGCAATGTAAGTTATACATTTACATTCATAATTAAGGAGACCTTCATAATTAACCAGAACTTTCATTTAAAGGGCTTGTTCACCTGAAAATAAAAATTCTGTCATCATTTACTCATCCTGATGTTATTCCAAACTCATTTGACTTTCTCTTTTCCATGGAACACAAAAGGAGATCTTAGGCAGAATATAAGAGACAAACATCTTCCTCTCTCTCTCTCTCTGTTTTTCACCAACTTGGAATGCCAATACCCAATGCACTCTAAGTCCTCATGGTGGCATAGTGACTTGCCTCAATCAGGGTGGTGGAGGACAAATCTCAGTTACCTCCGCATCTGAGACAGTTAATCCGTGCATCATATCACGTGGCTTGTTGAGCGAGTTACCGTGGAGACATAGCATGTGTGGATGCTTCTCACTATTCTCTATGGCATCCACACACAACTC
The DNA here is from genome assembly GCA_032164185.1 of Moxostoma hubbsi. Lineage (NCBI taxonomy): Eukaryota > Metazoa > Chordata > Actinopteri > Cypriniformes > Catostomidae > Moxostoma > Moxostoma hubbsi. The sequence continues at coordinate 16,808,134 of JAVLUX010000002.1, forward strand.
ACCACACACCACACTGAGAGTGAGAACCACATTATAGCGACCACAATGAGGTTACCAATTGGTTGCTTAGGAAGCCTGACTGGAGTCACTCAGCACGCCCTGGATTCGAACTCATGACTCCACGGGTGGTAGTCAGTGTCTTTACTCACTGAGCTACCCATGCCCATCACATCTTTTATGTTTCATGGAATAAAGAAAGTCTGTTTGGAAAGACAAGAGTATTGTAGTGTATTTATGAATCAGCAAGCATGTTCCTCATTACCATGCCCGGTTTGTTTTAACATAAATCAATACATGAAAGTGTATATTCTTTGGGTTTTATTACTTTATGATTATGTAATATTGTTTTTGCATGCACAATTGACGGACACATTATCGCAGTCTCATAAAAAACATGGATAATCTTTAACACATCATTATGTTTTGCCACTTTTTGGACACATTCCTGCTAATGCTTTCAGTGTGGTTGAACATTATACTTCAAAAGCCTTGTTAAAGCTGATGTATGTAACTTTTTCTGTGTTCAAATTTTTTCTCCTATCCATGCTTAATATGCAGAAACAACAATTAGTAAGCCATTCATAGGTACATTTACTCGAAAACTGTAAACACTGTCTTTCTGTGGCACTTTAAATATTTCTCTGTTTGTTTAGAGTGACCCGCTTAGACTCGCCCCAATAACATTACTCAACCAATGGCTGTCAGAAAGCTGTTTTCCAAAACAACATTTATTTTTACAATTCCGTTTGGTGGCACGAGCGTTGCAGTAATTCAGCTTTAAACCTCAATATATTAATTTATTGAGAAAATCATACAAAGATAACTCAGAAAAGCAATTAAACATCACCTACATCTTCAAACCAGTATTGTAAAAACGTTACTAACACAGCATATTTCTTTTTCTTTCTTTTTTTATCTCCACAACAGGGTCCAGATGGACTTCCGATGCCAGGCTGTTGGCAGAAGGTATGTTCAGCGAGAGTGCCATAATTTTTTTTTTAAATATTTTCTTAAAGGTATAGTTCACCCAAAAATGAGAATTTTCTCATCATTTACTCACCCTCATGCCATGCCAGATGTGTGTGACTTTCTTCTGCGGAACACAAATGAAGATTTTTAGATCTTGTAGCCCATATCTCAGCCCTGCAGGCCATTACAATACAAGTCAATGGGAACCAAAAGTTTAAAGCTCTAAATGTGCATAAAGGCAGCATAAAAGTAATCCATAAGACTCCAGGGGTTAAATCCACGTCTTCAGAAGCGACATGATAATTGTGGGTTTTATTTTACTATCAATCTCCACATTCAATTTCACATTCTTCTTATTTTGCTTTTGGCGATTTGCATGCTTTGTGCATATCGCCACCTACTGGACACGGAGGAGAATTTATAGAAATAATTTCTCACCCACACCTATCATATCGCTTCTGAAGACATAGATTTAAACACTGAAGTCATATGGATTACTTTTATGCTGCCTTTATGTGCATTTTTTAGCTTAAAAAATTTGGTACCCATTAATTTGCATTGAATGGACGTACAGAGCTGAAATATTCTTCTAAAAATCATAATTTGCCTTCTGCAAAAGAAAGTCATCTGGGATGGCATGAGAGTAATTTCATTATTGGGTTAACTTTTCCTTTAAAAGTCAATAAGGAGTGGTTGAACATTAAAGATCAAGAGCTTTTCGCAGCTTTGGCGAAGTACATGTTATTCTTTCACATTTAAGCCATTGAGTGGTGACACTTCCTTTGGCTCGTGAAACATTGGGTTTACCTTTGCTCTGTATCTTACAACCTCGTCTTTGTGTTTCCTTTGCAGTGATCACTCTAACTCTAAACGCATGGAGTTTGTAAATAACGCCTCACTTTTTTTCCTCTTTTTTTGTATTTATATATTTTTTTTATTCCAAAAAATTATCAAGTGAATTAAATGTTAATGAGAGTTGTAGATGTGTGTATACATGGGGGAAAAAATTAAGCTCACACGTAGCTGCTTCCTCTCACACCTGTGTGGTCATGACAACATGTGTTGTGTTGCATTCACATCAGCACTGTGGAATTTAAACACTTGACCAGCAAGAGACTTGTATTCATGAGGACGTGAATGCCTGGCTTTGCATGGCCACTGGAATGAGAGTGATATCAAAACAGACTAACAGGGTAAATGGAAAAGTTGAAAAGAGAAGCTGGAGGAGGCGGCGACTGTGGGATCTCGAGAGGATCTTGGTGTACTTAGTGTGATCATCTATACATCCATCTCCACACCATTACTACTAGCTCAAAAGACTAAAGACTCCATCCACACACCCCAAAACAAGCATGATGGCAACTTGAAGTTATATGTACTGTATGTATATCACTTTGTTGTGTGGCCAAAAAGTGAATGGCTTCAAATCACTAGCTGCCTGTCAGTCTTTTGTCATTTTGAATCAAAAAGATGTGTTCCCCTAAGGGGGGTTCATTTTTCTTTTGTTTTCTTCACTTTATAAAGGGTGTCACGCCTTGGCTGGTGGCTTGAGAAAGTGATTCTTGGGAAAAGTGACATTGCTGGTTTTCTTTATTTTAAAGAGGTCAGTGTGTGATCTGGCTCTCAGAGCCCTGCCCTTTAGTAAGTGTGACAACGTACAGACACACATTATTGGAAGGACAGAAAATGGATCCATTGTACTGTCTACGGCCACTCCTGAGTACGCTAGGCAATTGAGAGTCAGTACAGGTGTGTGAAACTCAGAAATACTTCAGTTGGGAAGGAGTAAGTAATGCATAGGATGTCACAACGTTCATCCCTCCACCAGCAAAGCCATCTTTGTTGACTCTTCAGTGTGGTTCTTTTTGTTGCATTGTCTTTTTGTAGAGACTGTCATTCTGCTTAACGACTCCTTTTGTGCTCCGTGAACAATCCCTCTAAAATGTGTGTTAATATTTTGATTTGCTCTTTATGTGTATTACAGCCTTTGGTGCCTGAATTAATTTGTTATTCATTCCTTTGTTGGAAACAGTTACATCCTTTCTATGATTTGAGTTGTAAATATTGCATTTCAGTGTATTCTTTTTCAGTTTTGCAGCTACAAAATCTCATCAGTGCAGCTTAACCATCAAAAGATTTAAATATGTTACATTCTCAACAGCTTCAATAGGACTTGGGTGTGTCAAAAGGACTGTGAGAATGTTTACCCTTCAATCAATGTAAGTCATTATAATTAATTACAATGTTAATGAATGAACAAGGTGCAAACATACAGCAGTCATAGCAGAGCTTTATTCTTAGCAATGAGTATAATTAAATAGCGTTTAACAGATGCATCAGCCAGCACCTCTACAGTACATTCCAGAGTCCATCCGATTTTATCATTATGTTCATTTATTATTACAACTTTAAAATAGACCATTATTTTGTAATGAGACTACATCACAAAGCATGCCTGCTTGCAACATTACTGTTATAATGTTTGAGGAGATAGGATTGAGGATTCTTTAAACTTCCTATGAGCATTTAAGATAAACACAATGCAGAACAGTTTGGTATCTTTATTTTGTATGCCCTGTACTGGGGAGATTATTTTCGTTTTACTTTTATCTGCTATTTTATATACTGCAACACTTGTTTTACTGTTAAGATAGCAGACTGGTTTATAAACAGGCATTCCTTGTAACATGAGGCATTGAAAGACCTTCACCGTACAGTACTTCTGTTTGTGCTCACATGTGATTTCATCCAAGATCAACATGTGATTATTGTACAGTAGGTGCTTTTTGTTTGCTTGTTTTTACTTGTTCTTTTTTGCCAACATTTTCCATTAATTAGTTCATAATGATATAACTGAAGTAAATATTTGGTGGGGAATTCTGGTAAAAATGTGATTAGATCCGGACTGAGTTGAAGGAATAAGTGTTATTGACACGTAACAATGTAATGTAAAAGTATATGCAACAAGTGTAACAGTCTCTGTCCTACATCTTTCTTTCTTTCTTTCTTTGTCTCCATCTCTAGTTGCATTGAATGTAGATTAATATATGTATAGTGGACTATGAGTGTGCAGTTAAATATTTGTTAATTTGATTAAAAAGTGCAATTTATATTTCTCTTTTATGTACTGATGTATTGTGCACCATATACAAACGCAACTTGATGTCAGCTACTCAGCAGTATTATATGTAATATATGAGAATATATTTTAACTCACTTTAATTAACTTTCATGTTGGCACTGGTGAGTGCAGCATACGGTTACAAACAAGACTGAAAACCGTAACAACTAAGCTGTATTTTTGCATATATTTGATTTCAAACTGTCTAACTGTTAAATTGCATGCAAACCAGTCACATGTCATTTAATTTCTCTATAAGCCATTTGTAGGCATTTTCATGATCATGATTTAATTGAAGTTTTTTTCAACAACAACATCTTTTACAGTCGTTTTTGAAGAGAGTTTTGTCTTTTATGTATATACAGAAGGCACGGGAGCCAAATGTGTCTTTAATTTTTTTTCTTTCAAGATTTGCAAGACTTTCAACAGTGGTGGTGCTGAACTAAACATTTCCTTGTTTTACTTTTTTTCCTCTTTTTTTCTTTCTGTAATTAAAATACATTTATTACAGAAAATTCCATTGCTTTATTTTCCTGAACTTTGTAAGTTATGACAATCTATGATTTTATAACACATATGTTTATACAATGTTGTACTTATTTCTTTGTTGTAACATGTAAGCTACTTATTTTTTCAACCGATTTTATTGAAAAATGTTAAAACAAGACAAGTTAAACAAGACACTACAAAAAAAAAAAACAACGTAAACAAGAATAACAGCAGCAACTATTGTGTCTTAGGGGTTATGGATAAAGGTTTAAACATTTATTGTGCATAATTTAAACATTTATTTACATAATTTTATCGTTTTTTTGTTGAGGTAATCATTGTGAACATTGGTATAGCCCACAGGTGTGAAATTATCATCTCATTTTGGCCAATATTTTTGTTGCGAGAAAAAAAAATATATATATATCTCCTTGATTCTTTTATTGCTTTGTTATTTGTTTTTACATCATGTGTTGTTGTTTTGTCTTTAAAAAAAAATATTGTTTGGGATTTGCTACATGATTGTTCATTGTTGTTTGTGTCCATAAAATGGCTCTGGACACTTAATTATGTGACAATACTGTTGGAGCCAAATAAATATTGTTTTCTTCAGTTGTTACATTATTGACCTCTTTATTCTCAACCAAATCATTGATTCAGTATGCAGAAGCTCAAACTAGTAACTGAGCAGATATTGACTTGGTGTATATCAGGGTCTGTCCCACCAACCAAAGCCACCTCCCTCCTGCCTTTCATCTCTCTCTCTCTCTCTCTCTCTCTCACTCACACACACACACGTGCATAAGTGCATTAATGGATTGGACAGCTCCCTCGCAACACACTTCTACACTGCCATACATTTCCTCCTAGCTCAAAAAGTAACGCATTCAAAACCGTCACATCTGTGAACACGGACAGTCACAGAAATGGCAACGGAAACTTTCGACAAGCAGAAGACTATCGATCTTCGAAAGAAACATGTTGGGTAAGGAATACATTGCTACCTCTATTATGCACGGGTGTTCGACCTCTGTCTGAGCTAATATGACAGCTGTTAAGTGGCTAAATTTAGAGCTATCTTAAAATGTGCCGTGCATATACAAGGCGGCACTGCTACGGGAAAACAGACCCTAAAAGCAAAGCAACATGACACTGAATACGATGTCAGAGGGCACACTGCTTATACTGAATGATTAATTGAGGATATTTGAGAGGAACATGAGGTAGCCTAAATTTGCACAGAAAGTCCAAGTTACTTAAGAAACTATATCGTTCTTTACTAATTTGAATAAAATGCCAGTGGTTGAAGGAGGTCTACACCTGTTTATGTTTGTCATATGTATGTATATACACACACACACACACATATATATATATATCACACACACACACACACACACACACTGCTCAGTCACAACATTAAAACCACCTGCCTAATATTGTGTAGGTCCCCCTCGTTCCGCCAAAACATCACAAGACCGCATCTCAAAATAGCATTATGAGGTGATTTTCTTCTCACCACAATTGTACAGAGTGGTTATCTGAGTTACTGTAGACTTTAGCCCTATTCGCACGGGATTAGTACTATCTGGGGACCTCGTGTGATTCAGAAATTACCCCACCACATCTGAATTTCGTGTGGCGCATTCGCACGGGATAAGCGAAGCCTGTGATTTTACTCAAAATTACTGACTTCGCGCTCTCCTGGAACCCGGATATGACGTCAAGGCTTTGCGTAGCCTACATCTGCTTCCTTGTTTCTCAACATGTACATGTCATCCATCTCCATCTAATCATTCTTTTTGTCTTCGTACTTGTGGTGGTTTTCAGTTTTTTCTTTCTGCAAATTGTATATGGTGTATAGCGATATGACCCAGCGCCCAAAACACTGTCAAAATACTCCAACGCACCCTCCATTCTTCGCGAAAGATAATGGGCGCAAAAGAAAAAAATACCTTGAGAAAAAAAATCCCAGCCAAATCCTTGCCAAAGTACAGAGATGCCGATTCGCACGGGACTAATATTATTACAGGACCTACGTTTTCGGCGAAATATGGTAGGTCATTTGCGGGGGAATTTTTACTTTACAAATTACAGACATGGCCGATTCGCACGGGATTAAGATCACAGACAAACTCCGCAATTATTACAAATGACTAGAGGTCACCAGGTAATACTAATCCCGTGCGAATAGGGCTTTTGTCAGTTCAAACCAATTTGGCCATTCTCTGTTGACTTCTCTCATCAACAAGTTGTTTCCGTTCACAGAACGTTAGTTACACATTTAACTGTGGTTCTGTGAATTCCGAATGACTGCCAGAGGCAGTGTTAACACTACTGGATTATCGCAGCACCAGCCAGATAGGTCGAGAGAATATACCAACAAAGTCACATTGAATATACCAACAAAGTGCCGTATGCTGAGCCATGGGGGTTATAAACCACAGTCACTCAGCACTCTGCCTTGGTACGCCTTTCTCACACATTCCGAGTGACCAAGAACTCTGGCGGTCATCCGGAATTCACAGAACCACAGTTACATATGTAACTAACGTTCTGTTTCATTCATACTGACAACCAGAGGCAGTGTAAACACTACTGGATGACCCATACCAACATAGTCATGAGGAATGCCACTGACCTGATGAAAAATGAAGGCCTCTCCTGAAGAACTGCAGAACTCACGGCATGATGAGCAGCAACGTTGACCTTATAAAACCTGGCAAACATGTATGGAGAAGCCCAGGTAGTGGCAGTGGAATTGCAAGTTAACCCCCAGGGCAATGGTTGCCTTGCTGCCTTGTAAGCCAGTAAAATAGTTTCCACTATCCAGTTTCGACACTGGAGCACCTTTCTTCACACCACCATAGCAGACAAATAACTGGTCTGACTGTCTAAATTGAGCAGTAGTGTCCACATAACACTTCAAGGCACGAACAGGACACAAAAGTTCTTCAATCAGACCCTGAAGAAGTCTGAAAAGAGGCCAGTTCAATGTGCTGGTTAATGAACTGAGGAAGAAGGACTTTTGGAAAAAAAGAAGGATTGGGTCGTAGGACCACCCTGGAGACATCCGGCAACCAACGCAAGCATAATTCGCTAACAGACAGTGCGTGCAACTCACTGACTTGTTTCGCAGAAGCAATAGCCAACAAAAAGGCAGTCTTCAAGATTAACCATTTCAAGTCAATGCTTTGCAAGGACTCAAACTGGGATGAGCAAAAGAAAACTGCAGACAAGACTGTGAGATCCAAGAGAAGATCCACCAATTGGAACATGATCTGCAGAAATCGCAGCGACATACACTTTCAACGTGGAAGCCACTTTGCCCTCCTCCAGTAAATGTTGAAGAAAGCTTAAGATGCTTGGAATGTCACACATTGCAGGATCGAGCCCCTGCTTCTCACACCATGCAGCAAAAAGTCTCCAATGGGCAGCATAAATCTGTCGTGTGGAAGAAGCCCTAGCATTGGAGATTGTGTGAATAACCGCAGGATTACAATGTTCCAGAGAAGGATTTAACCCAGACCCAATTTAATGGCCAGACCCAAAGCTGCAGGCGAGTTGGATCCGGGTGCCAGACACTGGCCTCCAGCTGGGAGAGGAGGTCCTTCCTGGGGGAAAGCATCCATGGATTGCCTGACAGAAGTCTTAGCAACAAAGGAAACCATGGTCTGGCTGGCCATCGCAGTGCCACGAGTAGCACTCTGTGCTTGCACAAGGAGATCCTGTGTAATGCCTCCCATAACAGAGTGATAGGTGGGAACGCATATAGTAGGCAGTTCGGCCATTCGTGAGACAGTGCATCCTGGCCCAAGGGGCTGGACACTTCTGTCATCTAAGTGGTCATCTCCGAAGCAAAAAGATCCACCTCTGCTCTTTCAAATCGTAGCCAGATCTCCTGCACAACATCTGGATAAAGTCTCCTTTCTCCTGGATGTACTCGATCCCTAGAAAGAGCATCCGCTGTCTGGTTGCATGCTCCTGAAATATGAGCTGCCCTCAGTGGAGCGAGTTGTGGCCGGCACCATGTCAGGATCTGTAGAGTAAGCTGTAGAGGCCTGCGGGATTTCGTGCTGCCCTGGTGGTTTATATGGAACACTGTTGAGGTATTGTCGGACTGAACGAGAACATGGCGGCCTGCCAGGACTGGCATGAAATACTTTAAGGCCATGAACACTGCACGTAGTTCCAGCAGGTTGATATGTTCTGTGGCCTGGGTCGGTGTCCAGTGCCCGCAAATACCCCTCTGGTTCCATGTTGCCCCCCACCCTGTGAGGGAAGCATCGGTCGTGACCAACTCCCGTCAAGAGGGAACAACACCCAGGGGCACTCATGTCTTCAACAAATCTACCTGCCTCCACCACCTCAACGCCTGTAAGCAACGGTGAGAAATTACAATCAGTCGATGGTGATATCTGGTGGGATCTAGTTGCAAACAGTTGTTCCACAACTGAAGTGGTCTGAGGTGGAGTAAACCCAGGGGAATCACCACTGTAGCAGCAGTTAACATCCCTATTAGTCGTAGGACTACCTGGTACTGTAAAGACACACCCGAGCCAAGAGTTGTAGAATGTTCGTCTCACGTTCTTGAGACAGGGAGGCAGACATTAGGCGGGAATTCAGGGTTATTCCTTTGAACGTAGTGGTCTGTGTTGGACTCAGACAGCACTTTTTCTTGTTCACAGAAAAACACAATGTGTCACAAATTTCTGATGTCTCAAAAGCAGTCTGGAGTCTTGCACAGTTGTGGGGCACAAAGAAGCCAGTCATCCAAGTAAGGCATAATACGCATACCTCTCGTCCAAAGAGGAGACAGAGCTGCGCTCACACACCTTGTGAAGACACGAGGAGCAAGGGAAAGACCGAAAGGTAGAACCTTGAACTGGTAGGCTTGATTCAGGAAACTGAAACGCAGAAACTTTCTGTGATGAACAGCAATTGGGATGTGAAAGTATGCATCTTTCAGGTTGACACTTACAAACAAATTGTCTGCTGCCACAGACCGAAGAACGTCGGCTGCATTCGAAAAGGAAGGACCTTCAGGAACAAATTCAAATGCCTCAAATCGAGAATTGGGCGGAAACCACCGTCCTCCTTCGGAACAAGAAAATGTGTTGAATAGAACCCCTCTCCCAGAATGAGGGAATTAACTTTTTCTATGGCTCCCTTCTGTAACAGTGAACGAATTTCCACAGAGAGTGCCATTGAACAAACTGCATCTTTGACAACCGTAGGAACGATTCTTGAAAATCTGGGAGGCCAGCGTCAAAACTGTAGAGTATATCCCCTGCTCAGAGTCGTCAAAACCCAAGGGTCTGCTGTGTTGGTCCTCCAGTACTCTATCTGTTCTATTGAAAAACGATTGACAGCCAGCCTGAGTGTCTCAGGCATTATGTGTGCGACTTTAGCCGAAAATCTCTATAACACGAGGCCTTTGAGGGGGCTGTGACTGAGGTGTAGCGTGCTGGCGGAAATATTGCTCCGGTGTGGCATAGCGATGTCGGGTCTGAACTGCTGGCATCCTAAAGGTAGGGTTGCGCTGTACCTGCGTCAGTTGACGAGTGGCCTCAGACAGCTTTACCCACTTTTCCAACAGTTCCAGAACATTAGGACCAAAAAGATGTCTGGGAACAAATGGAAGATCTCTCAAGGTTTTCTTACAGTCCTCCGGTAGCCGTGCTTGGGCAAGCCACACTTGGCGGCGGGCTGCCAGAAGCGTGGCTGCAAGACTACCCAGCTCGTGGGTTACATGGCCCATTGCCAAAAGAGCCGTTTGCAGAAACTGTGAAATTGAGGGATCAACATTTGCTGGTTCTAGCGTACTGTTAGCAGCAATAAGTAACTGACAGATTGTGTTTTCTGCACGAGTTATCTAGGCAAAAGACTTGGTTGCCTTTTTTAGTAATGAATCTGTGCGACCACATTGCGCACTGGGACATCACACATTCCCTCGTAGAGCCTCGTCAGGAGACACCACCAAAGCTGCAACAGGCTGCTCTATTTCTGGAGCACGACTCACCCCGATGGAATCTGCTTCAGCTATAGATGCTAACGTCCGAGCAATCTTTGAGCGCTGTTTAGGCGGACCAGAACCTGTGAGGGCATTTGAAAATTCAGCCTCAAAATCTTTACATCTTGGCATGGCAAAAGAAGTCACAGCTGTGGCCTGCCTGAAAAAGACATTGGTTTTAGATAGACTGGATAGGTGACTCATCAAGTCCTAGATGAGCAAGTACCATTCGAAGCACAGCCAAAGTATCATCAGAAGAGGGCTGGGCCTGTCCAGATGACTGAACTGACCCCCCCACTAGACCCCTCCGCTGCTGGAAAACCAGTGAAAACATCCTGAGGTGTTGGTTGTGCCGCAACATCCACAGCATTCCCATGATCATGAAAAAAATAATCAGAAGCAATCATAGAAAGCACATCAAAGTCAGAATGATGATATGAAAAACGAGTGGAATCAAGAGACTCTTCCCTAGTTCCACGATTCTGAACATTCTCATCCTTCTGTGTCATCTTCACAGGGTGTAGCAGATGCAACATCACTTCGCGATGTGGCCCTCCTCTTAGATGGGAGGGGAGCGCCGGCTGCCACAGACGCTCTGTGCTTCTGAGTGTGAGAAGGGGCTACGTCCAACTGCCCGAGTTTCACCATTGAATTGGGGTCTAACTCAGCAAGATGGAGCCGCCGTTCCGACATAGGTTAAAAGACTGCAGTGCAGACACGGGTCCGTGAGAGCCTCTCTCAGATGTTGAACACTCAAACACGATGGGCAGATTTCATGACCATCATCCGGGAGGAGATTATTAGGGCACAGTTTACAAGTCAGTGGGAAACCAGTGGCAATCGATCTGTGAGCCATCGTTACTCGCTAATAACACCTTTGGATAGAACCGTAAGGTTTAAGTCAAGCAGAATGATGGTAATGAAGCAGAAGTCAGGAAAATAATAATTATATAATTCCTCCGGGTGAACAGACAGGTAATGTCAAGAAATATCTCACGAAAAAGTTAAATGTATATCTAAAAAAATAAATATCTAAAATGGCCGATGGATTGAACCGAGGGGCACAGAGTATCACATAAGTTAGAGGAAAAAAGTTCAGAACAACTGAATGTATGATGATAATGTCAACGTGAGACCGTTAACTTATAGCGCAGAAAACACCACCCACCGGATAGCTCAGAGAGGCACAGAGTGTTACCGACGCAAAGGAATGAAACTCACCAAAATGCAGCTAAAACACTTCAAATCCATTGAAGTGGCGTAGATACGCGCTGACACAGCTTGTGTGGACGATATCTCGCTGCTCTTGTAAGCTGCACTTGACAGCGCAATATATCACTTAACCAAAACAACCTATTTCAACCAGGTGAGAAAGCGAAAAAGGCAGAGTGCTGAGCGACTGTGGTTTATAACCCCCATTGCTCAGCATACGTCACTATGTGACTTTGTTGGTATATTCTCTCAACCTATCTGGCTGGCGCTGCGATAATCCATTATTGTTTACACTGCCTCTGGCAGTCAGTAGGAATGAAACAGAATTTCCGATCACTGGATGTTTTTTGTTTTTGGCACCATTCATAGTAAATTCTAGAGACTGTTGTGAAAATCCCAGGAGATCACAACAGTCTCTAGAATTTACTCCGAATGGTGCCAAAAACAAAAAACAACCAGTGAGCAGCCAAGTTCTGTGAACAGAAACACCTTGTTGATGAGAGAGGCCAACAGTGAATGGCCAGACTATTTAGAACTGACAAAGTCTACAGTAACTCAGATAACCACTCTGTACAATTGTGGTGAGAAGAATATCATCTCATAATGCTATTCTGAGATGGGGTCTGGTGCTGTTTTGGCGGATCTACACAATATTAGGCAGGTGGTTTTAATGTTGCGGCTAATCAGTGTATATATATAAACTTTCAATTAAACATATATATATATATATATATATATATATATATATATATGCATTTAGAAGAAATGTATAATCTTGGCTAATCTTGGTAATCTCTAGGTTTACCCACTTTCAATTCACAATGAATGCACTTTTATTTATTTGTTTATTATTTATATTGTATTTCATATTTGTATTTATATTATGTAACTAAAATATTATATAATATAACAATTTTATATAATAATAAATTGTATTATATTTGTATTAGCCTATTTTGCGAAACTGCACTTTTTGCTTGTATCTTTTTAAATATGTTTTATTCTCTTTGCTCTTCCCCACATTTGTAGTCCCTCCTGCAAAGTATTCTTCAGTCATGACCCTATCAAGATTGTCCGGGCAAGAGGCCAGTACATGTACAACGAGAAAGACGAAAGATACCTAGACTGCATAAATAACGTAGCTCATGGTATGTACTGAAGGTAGTGAGTTGGTCTGAATCTGATTTTTTAAATCCAGTGAACTCATATCTTGTCACAAACAGTGGACCCATCCTAGGAAAGTTTTCAAGGTTGTGGAAAATTTTGGGTGGGAAAAACATATATGTTCGACATTACCCTAATAAAAGACATAGGAATGTAAAAGCATAAACATAAAATCTGCAAAAGACAGCATTGGAATGTATGTATTGTGAATTGCCACAAACCATCTGTGGACCTGAGGCAAGGCAAGCCTTCAAAAACATTTGTGGCCAACATTCCCGAAACCCAATTAGAGGCAAAAGCCTTAGATGTAATGTGACAGTTAATTAAGTGAGCATTTTAAAAGATAGCTATTTAATCACCCTCATATTTTCCCATACCTGAATGGCTTTCATTCTCTCATAGAGCAGAAAATGAGTTGTGTTGCAGAATGTTAGGGGCTGACAGCCCCAATCACCATTCACTTTTATTGCATCTTTATTCCATACAATGAAAGTGTCCTTGCTGTTTTGATTTTGATAGATAAATTCTAGACAATTACTTTGTCTGGAATTTTTTTTTAATAATTTAAAAGAAATATGTTTTTTTGTCTTTATAATTTTTTTATTGTATTTTTTATTTCTCTATGAGTCACTCTATGAGGCCAGTGCCATTGCAGATATTTTTAGACTCATGCCATAATTCAAAACTCTGTTAATCTCTTTATATTCTTTGTAAGAAAAAATCCTGAATAGGCCATTGTTAAATCTGATTTACTCTGATTTACTTATTATGTATTAATCAGAATAAACTCACATCACATATAATTATCTGTGCTGGCATATATTGCTCCTTGAAGGAATTATTCAGCTGCTGTTTCTGCTTGTTTTGCAGTGGGCCATTGCCATCCAAATGTGGTCAAAGCAGGAGCAGAGCAAATGGAAATTCTCAACACCAACTCTCGCTTCCTGCATGACAATCTGGTCTTGTATGCCCAGCGTCTCCAAGCCACCCTTCCTGAAAAGCTCTCTGTCTGCTACTTTGTCAACTCAGGGTAGGTCTATGAGCTCATTCTCAGACAGCAGCCAAATACCATCTGTTTGTGCCATGGGAAAGTGGTGGTTCAACATCATGAAAATTCATCACCCAATTAACCACATAGGAAGTTACAGCATTTTTGAAAAACAGAAGGGCCATATATTTTGCATGCTTTTTCTGTTTCTTTAGGTCAGTGGTTCTTAAAATGTGGCGCTCTTACAATCAGTGGTATTCATAGTTCCTCCAGATGGAAATTCAAATACAAAAAAAATCTAGTAATTTTATTTACATCGACTCTGTACACCACCCTTTTATTCTACGTATTAAAAAAAAAAAAAGTGAAAAGGAAAGGAAAGGGCAAGAATTCATTTAATTTTCCTTCAAAGCAATCATTCTTGATTTCCTTAAGGCAAGCTTTTAAAGTGGCCTTTTTTTTTTTTTTCCTCCCCAATTTTGGAATGCCCAATTCCCACTACTTACTAGGTATTTCGTGGTGATGCGGTTACTCACAATCCAGGTGCGGAGGACAAGTCTCAGTTGCCTCGGTTCTAAGACAATCAATCCGCGCATCTTATCACATGGATCGCTGTGGATTACACCGCAGAGACTAACAGCATGTGGAGGCTCATGTTACCTTCCGCGATCCACGCACAAATTACCACGCGCCCCATTGAGAGCGAAAACTACTAATCGCGAGTACGTGGAGGTTACCCCATGTGATTCTACCCTCCCTAGCAACTGGGCCAATTTGGTTGTTTAGGAGACCTGACTGGATTCCCTCAGCACACCCTGGATTCAAACTCACGACTCCAGGGGTCAGCGTCAATACTCACTGAACTACCCAGGCCCCCTAAAAGTGGTCTGCTTTTGATTTTTGAGCATGGTATCGATAATGTCACTAGTCTGGCAGAGGAGTTCCAAGCACTTTTAGGCAGAGTGGAGAAAACCCATTTCCAAATGTATTTAGAAATGGATTTGTATAATTAAATAGAGATAATTATACTGTGTTGGGACAACAAAGGGTAAGTAAATGATGAAAAAAATATTTTCATCAAGTTTAAGAACCACTGCTCCAGGCCATTTAGCCCAGAAATAGTATATTTGGAGAGTTCAGAGTATATGATGTATGGAGTTTTCTTCTTGATTCAAATACATTAGGAATGTTGAGGAATTGTTTGAATCCTCTGACCTTTTCTCACATGCACTTATGGAAACAAGTTGCACAAGAGCAAACATTTTCACACCCAGCCAGCCAATCATATTGCATCCGAACAACTCACACCTTTGGTTACTGACCGAGAGCCAACTGCCTGTGACCTCATCTAGAGTGTTTGCATATGTGGAACATGGTGTACTATATGCAAATGCATTACTCTCTGCAGTAAGTGAAAGTAATTTACCTGTTTTACAGTCTTGACTTGTTTTGTGGTTTGTTCAACTCAGTCTCACGACAAGTCGTAATACTAGTAAGAGATAACAAAATTGTAAAAAACTGCACAAGTTGGTCCGTAATATGACTTTTACTCTCATGAGAAAACTAAACAAACCAACGAACTATTACGATTTTTCCGGATTTTTACCTCTCACCCAAGTCTAAAACTAACCATAAAGTCTAAATAAAACGAAACCATAAACGTTTCAAACCTGTGAAGTGCAGCTTGTACCACTATAATAGTTTAATTACAGGAACATCAAGCTGAAATATGCTGAAGTCTAGACAGAAGATAAAGGCCAGTAGTATTTAGATTTCACTGAACTTTATAAGTGCTTAGCCTGCAGGAGTTTGTGTCACTGTGTGACAGCTTTTATGATGGATGGTTTGGTAGCGCTCAGAGTGAGTAGACATCTTTTCAGAGTTGAAGGCAGCAATTTAATAGTCAATTCTGCATGAAGTATGGTGACTCAGCAGTGATGAACGTTTCTCTTTTGACTTTTAGGTCAGAGGCGAATGATCTGGCCCTGAGGTTGGCTTGGCAGTACACTGGCCACAAAGACATCATCACACTGGATAAGTAAGTCAACAGCACACCGTCTATGTCTCTTCTTCCTCTACACCTGGACATAAACAGTAACCAGGTTCTTAGAAGCGTGAAGCTCACAGCTTAAATATTAACTTTATTTTTTGTCTTGTATCTGGACTCATCTGGATTTATGGTGGAGGATATTCATATTATTTGGCTTATGAGTGTACATTCTGCTTTGCAAAGACAAAATGCAGTGACTACACATTTTGAATCTAATATGAGTATAATCGGGTCTCTTAGAATATTTTATATTTCCCATTAGGATAGAAAATCAAAAAACTTTGAAGACATTTTTGTCTCAGTTTCAGTGTAGCTGTAGTTATTGCATTTTGCCTTTGAAACGCTGCATCTACCTTGGTATATAAATGCAATGCTGTGCAAAAAGAATGCATAATTTTGTCTTGCTATGAATGAAGGCCCGTCCCCTTTAGACATGTTGCGTCTGATTTATTGCACTATAGCTTGAGCAACTTTTCACACACAGTTCAAGATAAGATAAATCAAGCCCTCTGGAATCTGTTATGTGTGATTGGATGACTTTGTACCATTGTTTCATGTGAGATTTTCATTCAGTGTTTCTCTTGCAGTGCCTACCATGGTCATGTGTCATCGCTCATTGATATCAGTCCATATAAGTTTCATCAGATGGCCGGTGCAAAGCAGAGCCAACATGTGCATGTGGTGAGTGGTGCAACGTGAGCATGCACACATTTGCTCAGACACAACTCTTGAAATGAAAATAGTTCAAAGGTGGTGAAGCCTTCAATCTGTAGCCTCTTTCTACTAAAAAGTTAACTTTGAACTGTGTACTTCTAAAGCTGACTAATCTAACATGTAGCATTTTATTACTTCCTATGCATAGGTTGCATAGCCTAAATTAAGAAGAATTACTAGAGGGAGGAAAAATGCCATGTTGAAACCATGAAAAAATATAAATTAATTGTTTATGCTGTCATACTTAAATTACTTTTAAGACTAATATTTGTTTAAATACAACAATACTATAATGTTTTGGGTGGTTGACAGGGCCCTCGGTTACTGTGTGGTTGCTAACCACTATGGTAGATGCAACATTGTTGTTACGTTCCATAGCCAAACGTTGCGGGGCAAACTACTCACCGAAGATTCATACTTAGGTTTAAGGGTTATTTTAAATCCGTCAACAATAATGACCAATAGTAATACTTGCCTTTTTTTTAAATATTATATTTAATTGTAATGCTTCTTGCGCAGTAACTATAATATACAGACTCCAATGATTGACATCCCTGGAAATGTGGAGTGTTTGTTCTAAGGAACTCTGTCTGACTGTGATGATCAGCCACTATTGTGTTACGATTTAAGGAGCCAAGTCAGCATACGTTACCACTTAGCATGCATTTTTTATGGAAAGCGTCTGTAAAAATCCTCCCTCCTTCTTTGTATGCCTTTAATGTCAAACTTAATGTTTAAAGTGGACAACAGCACTATCCAGTGGGCTTGTGACTTGAATGTAATCCTGGCTATGGAACTGAAATACCACTCCACAAATAGTGATATGACTGCCTATAAAAGTTCTTTGTTTACAGTCTGCATGTTGTCAAGAGGTTGAGTGGAGGCTCATCTTACTGTCCTGGCACTAGTCTAATGTTGAGTTGCCTGTAGTGTACAGTTTAGTAAGCTTGAGAAAATAAGTTAGATCCAAGCTTCAAGTTAGATCAGGCCTATTACATGTCCATAATTATAAAAGAAAGTCAGATACATACATTTTATGTTATATTAATATAATTATTGATCAAAAAATTATTCTATTTCAGTCATGACAACTCTTGTGATAAATGAAAGGTTTTATAATGGATGAATTTAAATGTTAGATGACGAAAGAGTATGCAAGTTGATTGGGTAAAAGACTGCATTTCAACTGACACATTCACACACCCCAGGTCACAAAGCGACCTGATTGGCTTAACAGATTATATGTCAAAGACCCCTACAGCTTGGGCCATGAAGAGTGTCACGACTGAACTTAGGATCATGTATTAATTATTAATAAATACCTTTTTTCTAAATAAAAGTGTACACTTACAGACTGTATTAAATTAAGCCAGCGTAGGCAAGAGATTTACTTTGACTAATTGTTGATAAATGTGACAATTCCTTAGGCACTCAGTCCTGACATATATAGAGGCAAATATCGTGAAGACCATCAAGACCCTGCCACCGCATATGCTGATAATGTCAAAGATATAATTGATAAGGCCCATGAAAAGGGACATACGGTGAGTGAAAGTCCATCCAAGTTTTCCAACATCAACAAAAATCAGCATGCTTCGCAATCTGTACCTTTGAACTTTGATCCATTACTGAACACCTTCATCTTAAACCAGATTATAATTGTAAAATACATATTTTGTGTTGGTTGTCATTTGGGTTCATTTATGAATATAAATCGTTTGTTGCCTTGTTGGGATACTTCACCCAAAAAAGACAAATAAGTCACTATTAATTCACACATGTTTTTCCAAACCTAAATTACTTTATTTTTTTGATGGAGGAGATATTAGTCAGAATGGCAACCTCAGCCACAAAAAAGATGCATCTATATTGAATGATGACTGAGGCTGTCAGTCCTTAACATTCTGCCTAACATCTCCCTTTGTGTTTCATGGAAGAAAGTAAGTCATACAGGTTTGGAACAGCATGAGGATGACAAAATGTTGATTTTTGTTTTTGGGTGAACTGTCCTTTTAAAGTTTTTGAAATGATCTTTCCACTGGTTTCCTTTGTGATATCTTAAGTTCTCCATCATTAACTGATTTCTTCCTTATCCTCTTCTTCTCCCTCCCCACATTTCTTCTGCTCTCCTCCTGCTGCTGTTTTCCTTCTCTCCAGGTTGATCAAAGATGGGGATATTTGTGCAGAGAGTTCTTGCTTCCTCAAGGTCTAAAGGCTCACTGATTTACAGAAATGCATGTGGGTCATCAAAAACCCTCTTAACCCTCTGTTGCAGGAAAATGAGGGCTCATTAAACACTCCAATTTCAGAAGTGAGACTCTGACTTTCAACAATGGATCCAAGTTTGACATGAAATCTGTGAAGAAGGTTAAATTAATTGTTATTTTGTTCCGAGCCATGGCCACTGTGTCAAAATTACATGACTCTGTCTCTTGTCCTTCTCCTGAGCTTTGTGTTTCTTTGTCAACAAGCTGTGCTTCTTTCACCTCTCTTCATCTAGTCATAGTCAGCTTAAGCAGCATTTAAAAAGGATGCTTTTACCAGTGGGACTTTGCACATATTACCACTAGGGTACAGGGGTCTCATGTGATCTTTTCTTGTGTAGATTGCTGCTTTTATCGCTGAGTCGCTGCAGAGTTGCGGAGGGCAGGTCATTCCTCCCATGGGCTACTTCCAGAAAGTGGCACAGTATGTACCACCAAGTCCAACCAGTTACAGTATGCTTGACTGGCTCCAAATTAATAATTTTGGATACATGATTGCTGCTTTTCAGTATCACTAAGTGATAAGTGATCACTGAGTGACAGTTCATGTAAAATACTTTGTTGCTTATTTATTTTGCATTTGTCTTTCATCTTTTCTATGTTTACTTAAATGAATATTTCAGGTGCAATACAAGTTAAGCTCAATCGACTGCATTAGCGGTGATTTGTTCGTTTTGGCTCTTTTCTTCTAAATTTAGGTTACAGTGAGGCACTTACAGTGGAAGTGAATAGGCCAATTTTTGTATGGTTTAAGGCAGAAATGTGAAGCTTATAACTTTATTAAAGCACTAACATTAATTATTCTGTTAAAACTTATGTATTATTTGAGCTGTAAAGCATTACAATGTTTACGGCGTTACAGTTTCAAGACAAAAAAGTTGTAACATGGAATTTAATTATATACAGAACAGGTTAGTAAGCGATTTTAACACTAAAATCATAATTATATTGTTTTCATCTTGTGGCTATAATTTTGAAACAGTGAGTATTTGAATGTTTGTGGATTGGCCCCATTCACTTCCATTGTGTGCCTCGCTGGAACCCAGATATTTGCTTTTTGTTTTTAAAGAAAAGGAAGGACACCTTATGTCCCTGTTCACATTTGACAAACTATGCATACAGTATGTGTCATGCCTAATGTATGTATCACAAAAATATATATACTGTATGCATGCATTCCAATTTGTATGTGTGCATCACAACTCCCTCTCTACTACAGGCATGTGAGAAAAGCAGGAGGCATTTGCATTGCTGATGAGGTCCAGGTGGGCTTTGGCAGGGTAGGTACCCACTTCTGGGCCTTCCAACTGCAGGGAGAAGATTTTGTACCAGATATTGTCACAATGGGCAAACCTATTGGAAATGGCCATCCAATGTCATGTGTGATCACCACCAGAGAGGTTGCAGAAGGCTTCATGTCATCTGGAATGGAATATTTCAACACAGTAAGGACAAAACCTTTACAACATTTGCATTGCTGACATGGATGTGAATAGCAGACATTTTCTTATGAATGTCTGCAAAAAACAGCTCACTGCTGTATCTATGGCATCTGAAGAATGTCTGTCTTTGTGTCCTCCAGTTTGGTGGTAACCCAGTATCTTGTGCAATTGGACTGGCTGTGCTGGATGTAATTGAGAAGGAAGATCTGCAAGGCAATGCCCTCCGTGTTGGAGGCTACCTGACTCAGCTTTTGGATAATCTAAAGGAAAGACACCCCTTAGTGGGTGATGTGAGGTTGGTTAAATAATCAGTCATAAAATCAGTAATCGATTATACACAGTCACATCATAATCCTGTTTTTAAAGAATAAGTTCACCTAAAAATAAAGATTCTTTCATAAATTACTCACCCTTATGTCTTTCCAAACCCGACTTTTGTTCTTATGCGGAACACAAAAGTTTATTAGCATGATAATAAAAGCAACTGTGAATGAGTTTCTTTCGTAGTGCTCATGAACACGAAATGGACGTCAAGATTTTCACTGCATAATGACTTAAAATATGTTTCTCACCAAAATATTTAGTATGCCTTCAGAAGACTTGAAAAATTACTAACATGACTACTTTCGTGATACTTTAGGGTCCTTTTTAAGCTTTAAAGTGAGGCACTATCCACTGTTATTGTATTGGAAAAACGGCCTGTGATATTCATTAAAACATCTATTATACTGGCACATCCCTTTTTTAGGGCTGTTATAAATATTGCATTCACATTTCTACATATGACAGTGTTTCACTCCTAGGAGATATTTCACTTGTTGAGCATTGAGGAAAATACATTTTCACCATACAAAAATGGCTAATTACTGTTAAAGGTGCGCACTGTAATTGTTTCCTCGTATAATTTTAACTCTTAAAGATGTGAATTGTCATTTTAAAACATATGTATTAAATCATAACCACTGACATTAAAATGACGAATCCAGTCATATCAGTAACCTTATGAAAGCCATTTTATTCTACACGGAGAGGGTCCGCACATGGGGCTGCCATGTTAGAATCACATGACCAGCTTAATTCTACTCGCCTAATCTCAGTAACCATCCTGTTATTGGACACTTTCACTCATTGATTATAGTAATCATGGCTTACTGTGAATACTATATTTCTACAATGGCATCTCAAACTGAAAACTATTGTGTTTGAATGATG
Source organism: Moxostoma hubbsi (assembly GCA_032164185.1). Lineage (NCBI taxonomy): Eukaryota > Metazoa > Chordata > Actinopteri > Cypriniformes > Catostomidae > Moxostoma > Moxostoma hubbsi. The sequence continues at coordinate 16,829,772 of JAVLUX010000002.1, forward strand.
CTGCATCCAAGCCGCTAGGTGTCACTGTAAATCCAAGATGACACATAGACAAAAGTTACTGAGTGCACCTTTAATTGTCCCAACTGGGATTGATTTATAAATTAATTATCTGTATAGAATGATGTTTTCCATTTACTGTGAAGTTCTCGCTCCTTTAGGAACTTGTGTGCTTGGATAAGTGTTGATACTTGTTCTGCCGCTCCAATCAGTTCCAATCAGCTGCAAATGTTCAGATCAGATTTTAGAATAGAATAGAATAAAATGGAATGTCTAATTGGAATTTAAAGCCAACTGATCGTCTTAAACATATTAATTGCACTTATTAATGCATTAACGTTGATAACCCTAGTCTCTAAAATGTTGCAGTTTTGTTTGAGATTATTGGAATTATGTTTTATGTTGCAAGTCTTGTGTAATTCATTTTCTTGAGGTTGTTTTTGACAGCTGTAGACTCAGGCGGCAATAGTGCTTATGAAACTATGTATGGAAGTTTAACATAGATTGCTAGGGGGTGCATAACTACAGGTCATAAAGTCCAACATGTTTCGTTTTCAAGGGGTCGTGGCCTTTTTGTTGGGGTGGAGCTGGTGAGAGACAGGCAAAAGAGAACACCTGCCACAGCTGAAGCTCAGGATGTTATTTACAGGTGAGAACTTGAGTTACTCTGTAAAAGGGAAACAGCAGCTTTCAAATGGTTGAACATGTACCATACAATTTTTCTTTACTGTGTGTGTGTGTGTGTGTGTGTAATACAACTTCTTAAAGGCATAGTTCAATTAAAAATTTAAATTCTCTCATTATTTACTCACCCTCATATAGGGCTGAAATGATTAGTTGATGTTATCGACGAAGTCGACAATAAAACAAATTGTCATTGTCGAATAGTCGTTTGATCTCATTTAACGTAACATGAGATCACATTAAACTCTAATGATGAGAGCAGCAGTGCAGTTCGCTCCTGACTGTAGAGGAAGAATTACACAGATCACAGTCCAGATGCACTCTAAACTTTCCAAACAACTTCAGGTGATGAAGATCGCAAAGTATGAGGGAATTATAAAAGCACAAAATAAGTAAATACAGATGAACTCTCATTGTGGAATAAGTGGATCTGGAGCAAAACATGCATCTTTAAAGGAAACACCCTGGCATTACATCTTTAATGCATATTTAATGCGTTATAGCGTTAGTTATAAAAATACAGAAGTAGATCATGTAAATAACTACAAACTGCGATACTGGCATTTCTCTGTGAGTCAACACCTCTTCTATGAGTTCCGTAAAGTCCCGATCTAAGGGGGAGAGATTGAAACTGCACCCGGGTGATGTACACTCTGTCGCGGGGACATTCATCCCTCAAGCGTGCATGCTTAATGCAGCTAGATTATAACGTGATGGCTTGTGAATTATTTAATCATAATATATGTCACTGTGCTTCTCTTGTCGTGAATAAAAAAATGGCAATACGCAGCTTTATAAATAAGAGAGTTTAAGTTGTGAATTAAAGATGGATTGAAGTGAACAGAAAGGTGAGAGAGGGTAGCTCAACCAGTAAACATGCTGACTACCACACCTGGAGTCGTGAGTTTCGAATCCAGGGCATGCTGAGTGACTCCAGTCAGGCTTCCTAAGCAACCAATTGGCCCGGTTGCTAGGGTGGGTAGAGTCACGTTGGGTTAACCTCTTCGTGGTCACCATAATGTGGTTCTCGCTCTCGGTGGGGCGTATTGCGAGTTGTGCGTGGATGCCGTGGAGAATGGCGTGAAGCCTCCACACGCGCTAGGTCTCCGCTCAACAAGCCACGTGATAAGATGCGCGGATTGACGGTCTCTACGCCACCACAAGGATTTACAGTGCATTGGGAATTGGGCATTCCAAATAGGGGAGAAAAAAGAAAGAAAAGAAAACAAGGTTATTTTGTCCTCTTTATTGTAAGCATGTTTAATACTACTTTTAAGTCAGGGCACAAGCTTAATAGTCGGTTAAGAGCTAATGAATAATCATTGCAATAAACTTGTCAAACGAAAAGTGTCAGATCAGAATGGAGCCTAAAAAATATATATTTTTACAGACTGAAAGAGCAGCGGATACTGCTAAGTGCTGATGGCCCACACCGCAACGTTCTGAAGTTCAAGCCTCCCATGTGCTTTTCCAGAGAAGATGCTGAACTTGCAGTTGAGAAGATTGACCAAATTCTGGCAGGTACTTCTTGCAAATTAAACCTGGTTTAATGATGTCAGTTTACACTCCTCATTATAATTCATGCTTAATGTTATATTCTAAGACTTAGAGAAGGCACTGGGCCTCCACATGCCTGAAGTAACGATCTCTGAGAATGGACACAGTAAGAGAAAGGTAAATTTACAGATTATGTAAGAATTATACATAAATTACACCATTTTTAATTACAGAAATAAACTTTGGTTTATTTTTGTTCTAAGGAACCCATTGAAGAAAATGGCCACATTCATCCTTCAGACGTCAGTAATCACAAGCACAGCACCACATATCCCCGTAGCACACAATCCAATAATAGACTAAGAACCTAATGCACTACCAAAGGAAACAGCAGAGGATTCATCTGAGACAACAGCTTTTAATTACAGACGATTTAATTATGTCTGTAATTACTTTGTTTAAAAAAAAAAAACAATCCATGTTTTAATGGATCTTTGAATACACTGTATGAGCATTGTAAAATTAGTTGTGCCAGTCAGAACTGTATCCGTTTTAGCTTTTATAATGAGTTTTGGAATTGTATCTTTTAATGAACAGAACTGTCTAATCTTATCGTTAAGAACTGTATTAACTTTCATATATGCGTGATAGAAAGCTTTAAATGATAATGAACAAAATGGTTACAAGTAGGTTATAAATCAATGTATGCACATTGCAATATCTCTGATATCTTCCATATCTGGGTGTAGGAAGTGCAATTGCGTGATATCTTTTGAGCTGGTAGTTTCGAGAGAGACTACAAATAAATCTTTAAACATAAGCACTACTAGCGTACCTTGAACACTGCATGTTTTGCAACAGCCTGTTCAAGTGTGCACATGCCTAGCGAATGCAAACTCAGCATGTTCTATGGGTGTCTGCCACAATAAAAAGAGCTGGAGAATCACTCTCCTATCTGATAATATTGGAGTGGAAAATGCCCTTTAGATAAAAGTCAACATGGAGAACAATTTGATGTAGAATGAAAGACTCTTAATGCAATATTCACTACAAACTGCAGGTAAAAAAATTATATTAAAGGATTTAATTAGCTTAGTTAGAAGGGTGCCTTTAGGTGCTTCGTTCAAGAGATTGAGTTTTAAGGGATAGTTCACCCAAAAATTGTAATTCTCTCATCGTGTACTCGCCCTCAGGCCATTCCAGATGTGTGACTTTTGTATAGTAATCCATACGACCTCCTTCTTCAGAAGCGATGTAATAGGTGTGGGTGATAAACATACATTTTTAAGTACTTTTTTTAACCAAAAAACTAGACTTTAACATTCTTCTTTAGTTTGTTTAAAAATTTGCATTCTTCGTGCATATCGCCACATACTGGTCAGGGCTGGTCAAAGGTGGAGATTTATAGTAAGGACTTAAATATTGATCTATTTCTCACCCACACCTATCATATCGCTTCAAAAGGATTTAACCACTGGAGTCGTATGTGGTCACTTTTATTGTGCTTTATGTGCTTTTTGGAGCTTCAAAGTTCTGGACACCATTTGGTGAACTATTCCTTTAAAACTAAAAGTTCACCATAAGCCACCCCAGTTAAAACAAAGGTATAAAGTGCACAGTATGAAGTGAATGTTCTGTCTTAATTCAGGAGCTTTGCACTCATACTCATCGAGCATTTCCCATTCAGTGTCGCCATCTAGTGTTTAAAAACTACCACATAATCTAACATAACAATATAAGCCTTTTGTTGTTGTAAGATGTGCTCACTAAAATTACTCAGCAAATGTAGCAATTGGTATTTTATAACTATTTCACAAAGGAACATTATAGCATTGAGTATTTTATCTACTTTTTTGGATTTGGCAATGACTTTTGTTATTGAGATTTGTGAATCAAATGAAGACATCAAACTTTACATCATGTGGAAAGTAAAAAAAATTTATAATAGAAAAAACTGCCACATTTTACACAACAGTCTACAAACAAATTGGATTGAATTTTGGAAAAATTAACTCTGCTGGACTTCAACAGTCATTTTAAGATCATCAATATAATATTAACCACCCTATCCCAGTAAGCACTTGTTACTGAACTCTCTACAGGTGTGAGAAGAAATTGTATATAAATCAATTTGGAATATTTTCATAATCCAATAATTTATGAGCCTAACTGTAGTGTATCTCTCCCAACAAACACACACACAGACACACACACACACACTCACTCACTCACTCACTCACTCACACAAAATAAGGGTGGAAAATTCTGCCAATTATACTGGTTGATTAATTAGAGTTTGATAACAGACTGTTGTCCTTGGCACTTAAACAAGGGTTACGGTATGTTCTCTTCAGTCTGTATGTGCAGTGTGTGATTTTCAAGTTGTTGTCACATTGAAGGTGTTGCTCCTTAACCCATGAGATAACCACTACAAGACAAACACATTCAGATGATCATCAGAAATGCAGATAAAAAAAATAAAAACAGTTCAAATGCAAGCCAAAAAGAAAATAATCTCAAAACACAATATAACACCACTGTATCAATAACAATATCATTTTTCATGTTTAGATCATATATACACTGGCTGCCAAATGCTTGGTATAATGTACAGATTTTGCTCTTATGGAAAGAAATTTGTACCTTTATTCACCAAAGTGGCATTCAACTGTTCACAATGTATATTCAGGACATTAATAACATGAAAAATTACAGAATTTCAGAACTTATTAAACTACTTGAAAGAGTTCTCATCAAAAAATCCTCAACGTGCAGCAATGACAGCTTTGCAGATCCTTGGCATTCCAGCTGTCAGTTTGTCCAGAAACTGAGGTGACATTTCACCCCACACTTTCTGTAGCTTTTTTGGCAATTTCAAGCATTGTATAGCCTTCATAACTCAAAACAATGATTGACTGGCGAGTTTCTAGAGAAATCTGTTTCTTTATTGCCATTTTTGACCTTAAAACATACCAGTATATTACATACTGTGGCAACTCAAAAACAAACACAAAGACAATTTTAAGCTTCATTTAACGAACCAAATAGCTTTCAACTGTGTTTGATATAATGGCGAGTGATTTTCTAGTACCAAATTAGCAATTTAGCATGAATACTCAAGGCTTGGCAGTCGAGTGTGAAGCGGCTGGGATGAGGATTAGCACCTCTAAATCTGAGGCCATGGTTCTCAGCAGGAAACCGATGGAGTGCGTACTCCGGGTGGGGAAGGAGGTATTGCCCCAAGTGAAGGAGTTCAAGTACCTCGGGGTCTTGTTCACGAGTGAGGGGACAATGGAGCGGGAGGTTGGCCGGAGAATCGGGGCAGCGGGGGCGGTATTGCATTCGCTCTATCGCACCGTTGTCATGAAAAGAGAGCTGAGCCGGAAGGCAAAGCTCTCGATCTACCGGTCAATTTTTGTTCCTACCCTCACCTATGGTCATGAAGGTTGGGTCATGACCGAAAGAACTAGGTCGCGAGTACAAGCGGCCGAAATGGGCTTCCTCAGAAGGGTGGCGGGCTTCTCCCTTAGAGATAGGGTGAGGAGCTCAGTCATCCGCGAGGAGCTCGGAGTAGAGCCGCTGCTCCTTCGCGTGGAAAGGAGTCAGTTGAGGTGGTTTGGGCATCTGGTAAGGATGCCACCTGGGCGCCTCCCTAGGGAGGTGTTTCAGGCACGTCCAGCTGGGAGGAGGCCTCGGGGAAGACCCAGGACTAGGTGGAGAGATTACATCTCCACACTGGCCTGGGAACGCCTCGGGGTCCCCCAGTCAGAGCTGGTTAATGTGGCTCGGGATAGGGAAGTTTGGGGCCCCCTGCTGGAGCTGCTGCCCCCGCGACCCGACTTCGGATAAGCGGTTGAAGATGGATGGATGGATGGATGGATACTCAAGGATAAGGTGTTGGAGTGATGGCTGCAGGAAATGGGGCCTGTCTAGATTTGATCAAAAATTACTTTTTGCAAATAGTGATGGTGTTGTTTTTCACATCAGTAATATCCTGACTATACCTTGTGATCAGTTGAATGCCACTTTGGTGAATTAAAGTACCAATTTCCTTCCGAAACAGCAAAATTTGTACATTATTCCAAACTTTTGGCCGCCAGTGTATGCAGAATCAGCAGAGAAGTGATTAGGTGTTCAAATCATCGTTTCATTATACTTTAAAGATACTATATTACTACATCAGACTGCAACTTTGTTAAGGAACAATCTCAGAACTCCCTTTTAAAAGCAAAGCATTAAATTAATAAATTACTTAAGGCTAACAAAGAGATGCCACTGAAATATCTGCCATATCTAAAGTTCAGGCTGAGCAGCAATTCAAACCACCATAAACTGACACGACTGTATATTGCTAGGAATTTATTGGATTTTTAAATGTCTGCAAGAGTGCATGTTTCTGTCAATTACTCACATTAGACAGTAATTTGCACAATATCTTACAAGTATTCACTACCATTAAATAGTTTGGCCACACTTGACAGACGTTTTGTTTTTTATAATCGTGGAAACATTTTGATCTAAAGGCTTATGCTTAAATGCTTGAATTTAGTTTTGTAAATCATTTAAATTACATTTACTTTTATTATTGAAAAGTCGGACTAGATTATGAAGGAAAAGCAGTCAACAAATACCCAGCATGCATGGGAACTCCAACTGTTTAAAAGCATTCCAGGCGGGTATCTCAGGTAGTTGAGCTACAATCGAAGCAAAAGGTGGCTTTGAAAAATCTAAAATATCAGATAGTTTATTTTGTGTTCTCTAAATAATTCCCTTATTTCCATTAGGGTTTTAATTTAGTTTTTCAGTATTTCCTTTTCAACTAAAATGTGGAAAATAGTAGGTTTATGTGGAACTGTAATATAAAAGTCTAAATATATAGTATAGAAATTGCTAATATAAAATCATTGCGACTTACGGCAGTTTCATCCTCATGAAGACTCTGGCCATGAAGAAGCTCAGCAGCACGCTAACAAAGCCGATAAAGAGCAAGAGGAAACGGTTCAGTTTTGGAATATTGGGCGCATTAGATCGATCCAGGATTATGAAGCCAAGGCCTCCCATTGTGAACAGAAAGCTGGAGGCCAGCCCCTCCATGATGTATTGCCCATTAACCCTTTAAAAGAGAAGATATGTGCATTCATAGGATCACAGAAGCAAAGTTCTCCACAGGATAATTAATTATGGCACCAACTCCCTTTTCATAAGGAACTGAAAGGTTACTTTTTAACCAGTGTATAATCTCAATGACAGGGTCTCTCTCATTTTGGTCACAAAATGAATCAAGATAAAATAAATATATATGTTTTACTAAATATTTGATGGAGCTACGTAATTTGAGACCCAAGTGGTCAATACTAGTCTGTGACAACAATGAAGTTCCTTAAAGGGGTAGTTCACCAAAAAAATCAAAAAGATTCTTTCATCATTTACTCACCCTCATGACATCCCGGTATGACTTTCTTCACCAGAACACATTTGAAGAAAAACAGAAAAATATATTGGCTCGGTAGATCCTCAGTTGGTTCCAAATGCAAGTGAATGTTGATCAGACTTTTGAAGCTCCAAAAATCACAGACAGTCTGCATAAACATTATCCATATGAATCCACTGGTTAAATCAATGTCGTCTAAAGCGATGCGCTCACTTTTTTTTTTAGTACTTTTTAACTATAAACCATCGCTTCCTGTAAGCTTCACGAGAGGGTGGATTTCACACAGTCTCTCGTGTGACGCATTCGCCTAGCCATGTTACGGATGTAATCTCACATCCTCCTATTAGCTGAGACATCCAGGATGAGTACACAAAAGCAGTATTGTGAGTAAAGAAACAGATAAATACAGTTCTAAATCAAAAACAACAAAGCTTCTGTACAGTGTTCCTCCAACTCAAGTGTAAACCGAGCTGCTCATCCATGGGTGTCGCACGTGTCTCAGTTCTCACGTGTCTAACGTGCCAACGAGATTACGTCACACGTGCATAACGCTGCTGACCGGAAGCATGATTTAGAGTTAAAAAGTACTTAAAAATGTATATTGTTCACACCAAAAGCAATCCTGTCGCTTTAGAAGACAGTTTAACAGCTGGAGTTGTATGGATGGCATTTATGCTGACTGTCTGTGATTTTTGGAGTTTCAAAAGTTGGATCACCATTCACCAGCATTTTAATGTGTTCTGCTGAAGAAAGAAAGTCATACACACCTAGCTGGCATATAATTTGTGGGTGAACTAGCCCTTTAAAGGAATAGTTCACCAAAAAATTTAAATTCTCTCATCAATTACTCACCCTCATGCCATCCCAGATGGTTACGACTTCTGCAGAACACAAAGATTTTTCAAAGATATCACAGCTCTGTAGGTCCTGAAAATGCAAGTGAATTATAACCAAAATGTTGTAGCTCACATGAATCCAGTCCTTAAATCCATGACTTCTGAAGTAATCTAGTTGATTTTGAGAGAGAAAAGACCAAAAAATTTATTTTTTATTTTTTTACAATAAATCTTGCCATTGCAGTCTCTAGGCACAATCATGATTTCAAGCTTGATTACACTTCCTAGCATCAACTAGAGCTCTGCGCATGCGACAAGCACTAGGAAGTATAATAGAGCTTAAAATCATGATCATGTCAAAAGAAGACTAGAATGGTTAGATGTATAGTGGAAAAATATTTTGTTATATTTTGGTCTGTTCTCACCCACACCCATACCCACACCTATCGTATTGCTTCTGAAGACATGGATTAAACCACTGGAGTCATATGGATTACTTTTAAAGCTGCCTTTAATTGCTTTTTGGAGCTTCAAAGTTTTGGTCACCATTCACTTGCATTGCATACAGGTATTCTAAAAATCTTTGTTTGTGTTCATCAGAAGAATTAAAGTCATACACATCTGGGATGGCATGAGGGTGTGTAAATTATGAGAATTTTCTTTTTTGGGTGAACTGTCCCTTTAAATACATCTGCAACGTCACCAGTTGGCCACTGGCCTGAATGCAAGAAACCGCTTTACCTGTATGCCAGAAAAGCTACCGGTCTTTGATGTCCGTGTTCATCAGTCATTGATCCGACACTTGGAGGCTCAACGATCACATCGTAAATGATGCCTGGATAGTTCAGAAGACATTTTCCATCATATAGTTTGGTGTAACCATTCAGCCAGCTCAAAAGTCAAAGTAATATCACACTATTTACATCAGTAAAATATGTAAGTTTCATTCTTGGAAATGTAATGTGCAGTAAGGAACAGCAGAGTAACTCATTTTGTCTCTGGAGAAAATGCTATGAATGCTAACAGATAGCAGGTTAACTCGCAACATTATTTCATAAAGAACGAAGATATGCATCTCCATATTTAATAAAATAACACATCAATACATATCTATTGCAAATGTTCGCGTGATAATAAACTGTAGTGCTGTTAGCTGGTTAGCAGAAGTCTAATTTAACCTGTGATGGCTTTGAGACACTTACCACCGGTTATGAGAAAGTATGAAACAATTACGACGGCATAGACAGTCATTGCAGAAGGCATATGCAGCCATGATGGTTTTTTAAGTTTGACATTCGGGCATTCCAGAACAGTAAACGGTAGGCTGACGAGGGTCTCCATGGTTTAATTTAGTGCCGTGTGTGTATTGCTGTGGCTGACGGCTATTGCAACGTCACAGCCCGTAGAGCGACGTGTACAGGAAGAGACTAGGGGCATTCACACTGGGCACGTTTTTTTTTTGTTGTGGTCGATTCCGAGTGCGATTGTTCCCGGTCCCGCAGTGTTGGTCTGGGTTCACACTCACTTGATTCTATCGAACCCCGCATAGTGAACACAACGCGACTCATCTGTGTTTTGTTTTTTGTTGCCATGATACACAGCAGAGAGAACGACAACTGCATATATGTGCGCTTCATGGCGTAACTCAAGTGCTTGCTGGTGCTTGCTAAAGGCGTTTTTTGAGGAGACAGTTGAGTGCAAAGAATTCATTTGCAACTTTGTTTACACTGCACGCTTACGCTCGTGTTAAATGTGTAGTTATCGCCGCAGTTATCTCCTATTCAGTGTTGCCAGATTAGAAATGTCGAAGTATCGTACCAAAACCTCAAAATTATCGTTTTTTAAAAAAATTATCGTACACAAACCAAACGCATAAAATATAGTTATTTTCCAACAATTTTATTTTCCAAATAATTTTGCAGCCAATTTGAACAAGCTGTATAATACGCTCACATTAACTGGAGGAAGTCTGAATAACTTTTTTTTCCAAAGTGCAAAAGATATGCCGAAAAAAAAAGAAAAAAGTGCACAATTAACACAAAAAAAGATTCAAATTCGATCTCTAAGTCGCTGTCATCATCGGATGCCACATCCACTTGTGCTCTCTCTCTCTCTCTGTCTGTGTGTGTGTGTGCGTGTGCGTGTGTGTGCGTGTGTGCAGGCAGGCGAGCCTGCGAAATGATTCGGGGTCCGAGAGAGAAGCGGTAGGATGTGTGTTTGGACGAACGACTGAAAACTCTGAAATTATCGTACATTATGGGATTTTTTTCATTATTGATCGTACATCGTACAGAGTTCAAAATTATCGTACAAATACGATAATTATCGTACATCTGGCAACACTGCTCCTATTATACCCTATATTTATAACCTATAATATTTGTTATATATAGCATTTATAAGGTGTATAGATAGACAGACAGTATTTACGGTGTTGATTGTACTTGTATGTCTTTGTGGCGTCATTACTTTTTGGGAGTTTCGGGAACGTGTCATGATGTCATCGTCAGCTAAAACGCATGCGCAGGTGTCTTTACTTCCTGAACGATTGCGCACGCGAGTCGCTTTCACGTTACCAATATTTCATGCGAACCGTGCTCTGTTGCGAACTAAACTGCCAGTGTGAAAGCACCCTATATGGCAAGCGCTTTTATCATTTGATATTCAGATTTGACTATCCATAATTATGCTTTGACCTGTCGAAACTCATTACTACAGTAGTAATTCACATTTAAGATACCTACAGTGCATTTCTGACTAGTCATAATTTGCATTGAAGATATCTTTAATGCAACTTTTACCAGACATTTGTTTCCATAGGATTGCATTGAAAAATATTCTCAGATATCTACAGTAGATTTTTCCCTTGTAAGAAAACGTAATTAAAGATATCTACAGTTGATTTGTCACTAGTATTTTAAGATATCTCTAATTAAGTTGTTACTATTAATAAAATCCATTGTAGATATCTGTAATTGAATTATGACTAGAACTTAAAGATATCTTTAATATGGGTTTGACTAGTCATAATTCAATTACAGATAGGCCTATCCATAATTCTGCATCTTAAAGATATCTGAAACTAAGATATGACTTGGCAAAATATAGTTGTAGATATCTTGAATTGGATTGATGACTAGTCAATATTTATTAGGATATATCTTTAATTTTAATTATTACTAGTCAGTTTTCATTTAAATATATCTAGAATGTATTTATGGATATCTCAAATTGATTACATCCCCACCTCTTCGGACCTGGGAGGCTGACAAGGGCAGGGAAAAACAACAACAACAAAAACGAGAGGGAAAGTCAGCAGCGACAGCGGGAGAGAGAGAACAAATTATGTACTAGCCGGTTCTCCGATACGCCATAGCCTGGTCCTCGGCCGCTCCTCCACCCTCTAGTGTATGACAGCCATGCCTCCCAGGGTGGATCAGAGGCATCCTCCAGCCTCTGGCGTACGGATGCCCTGGTGCGTTTTTGGTGGACAGTAGGCCCCCCCCTCTGAGTGGTCAGCCAGGAGTCCCTCCCTGTTCGCAGTCCTCTCTTGACCCCACCATGTTTTAGCGGCTGGTAGGGGTCTCCTCCGCCCCTGGCAGTGGCCCTGATCGCTCCAAGCGGTCGGCTAGAAGCCCCTCCTCCCCTTGCGGTCAGCAGCCGTTCCTCCGCAGCAGATGGTCGTTGCTGCTCCGATTTCGATGGACGTTAGGGGTGAGGACTCTGCTACGGCACATCCCTCCTCCTTCCCGGGTTTTGGCACCAGTGTAGCAAAGGATAACATTTTGGAAAGGATGCGAGAACAGGCTTAACAATATAAATAATATTTAATGGTTAACTTAAAGAAAAAGACACAAACACATACAGGGCAGCTCTCTGTAGTTCTCTCTCTCTCTCTCTCTCTCTCTCTCTCTCTCTCTCTCTCTCTCTCTCTCTCTCTCTCTCTCTCTCTCAAACTGCCACCTCCGGTCACCTTTATCCCTCTCTGGCTTGATCAGCCTGATTAGGGGCCGGGTGTGCAGCATCACGGCCCGGCCCATCCCTGCCACAGCAAGACTTTAGTAAGAGGGTCTATTTGACTGTGTAAGAACAAATTAATTGTAAGCGGTAATATTTTCAAACAAATATTGACAAATATGATGTTAGTTTACATGTTGTAGGCATTCTCATGATTTATGTGTCTGTAAAACGTTTCTCGAAAAACACACTTAAATCATTTCAGCGTTTTCTTACTCTACAAAATTTCCAGATGTCTGTGTTGTCTATATTAATAACTTTCTTTATTTTGGTATTTGTTACAGTAACTCACAAAAAATATAAATTATTTTTTTTTGTATAATATAATATAATCAAATAATTTTACCACTGACATATAGGTCCAGGATAATGTGGACACGGTCCTATTTCTATTCTCAAATTATTATTTTTTTTAATTATTATTATTTCCCAGTTGCTTCCGGTTTATTTTATTGATTCTTTGATTGCCGAGTACAAAGGCACATCTTCTCCAAGATCTGGCAAAACACAATATGACTGTATCCGTTTTGTAAATCATACTGGAACTGCATTAAATTTGGAAGAATCTATTGGTTACATTTTATAGTAAATATAAGTACAGTGAGACTTCAAATGCTGAAATGAGTAAATTCAGCATTCACCTCATTGCTCATTAGTTAAAGAAACTTAAATGTTCAGAAATCTCAAAAAGGATTTGTCTTTATCTTTGAGACATTGCTTTGACAGCGACTTTGATATCAGAGTATATGTGTTATTATCAACCTCCTTTCTTTGGACTAAATATAATTTTTTTATTATTAATATGAATTCAACCACAAGAACATTTCGAAATAAATTGACAAGTTCAAAAGTGAAAGTGTCCTTTACAAAGCTTCATGATGTCAGGATCTCCAGCAGAGTAATAAATGGTGTCATTTAGTTTTTGTGGGGGAAACGTTGTAAGAGGTTTAGGAGCTTTTGCTCAATGATAAAGACTCTAGTCAGTATGTTTCATGGGGTAAAAAAATCTGCAAATTCTCTGACAAAACCATCCCCAAATATGACCTTGTTTGGATGAAAATTACCTTTTTTGTTTTCATGAAAACACAAAGGTAAAATGATTTCTCCGGTTTAAGGGCCACACAGTAGAGGTTCAAACACACACCGACTCATTCAACACAGACACTATTTGCTAATTGTGTTTGCAGTTACATGATGAAGTTGATTCAAAGTTTAAATGTACATTTTTGTAATACTAGCGCCTGCTGCCTTGATGAGTCAACAGAGGAGTCCAAGGATTGTATCATTGTCATACTTTTTGTCTAACCACAAAAACTAAAAGAATTTCAAAACAAAGTAGAAAAACAATAACTGTCTGCAACAAACTTCAGTCATTTTAAGATTAGCATGTACAGTTTAACGTACTCTAAGTGGGGGTGATTTCGCAGAAATTGAGCCAGTTTTTTTTTTATACAATTTGGACTGCAACCGCTTTCACAAACAAACTGAAGAATAAAATAACTGTGCGTACATCCAAGTATGTGTGTACATAAATATAGAAATACGTTATAGTGCTGATCTTTGTCTGATATGCAAAACCTTTTGACCAAAAAAATTATAATAAACAACATTTGACAAGTATTTAACATGGCTTACAATGATCTACTGTACTGTATGCTTCATCTCAATCCATCAATGCATCATATGAGTAGACTTGAGTCAAAACTCAGTTGTGCATGTGCTTCTTTTTGTACTTTCCTTTGATCACTGTAGTCAACATGTGTTTCTGGCCTCTTTTGTTGTTTAGAGTAACACTGACTGACACCTCCACACAGGGGTCATCATCACAACAGAGAGGCTTTATTTGTTGCCTGTCATTTAAAGATGTTCACACATTGCAAGATTACATCTTGAAATCTTTGTGGAAGTTGCCGATAGTGGTGCAAACTGAGATAAGTGTGAATGATTAGCTAATATAAATAACTAACTAATCTTAAGAACACATTTAACACATGCATTTTGTACACAACAATATTTATTGAGGCATTTTTATTCATATGGAAATGGGATGAATTTAATATCCATAATTCTGGGTGCCAGTGCTTTCTTGTTCACAACTCTTTGATTAATTTGAGAATTTTTGATATGTGCTTTTATACTTTTTCTTGACCAAAAAACACTTAATTTTCATTGATTAACAAAAATATCTGGCAGGGATGCAATACAAATACAATAGCAATTGATATGAACTTAATTCAAGTAAGAGTCAAGGCCGCAAACAAACATACAGTACATTAAACTGGTGATGCCTAACACTGTACATACAGATAATCACATTGATTTAAATGCTCCAAGTTTACAAAAATCCAGCTGTTCAGAAGGTTTTAATTGCATACTTAAAGGCTGCAGTTTTCTTGTTATAATCCTATCAAAGGACAGCATTACTTTGCACTGGAAGGTCCTCTTTTCATGTTCACTCTTTAGATCATGTGGTACACTATCCCACTGAATTCCTCACCTGAAAAAAAAGAGATGCTCACCACTTATTTCTGACACCATGTAAATGCCATAAAACAGCTCAAACAAACATATTATAATATGGGACATTCTGAGAATTTCAAATTCAAAAATAATTTATTTCGGTCCTCAAATACAATTTTCCATAAAAAATTAAAATATACATAACAAGCGAAAAAGGTGTAGGCTGAAGCCTTTGCTTATTCTGCCTACCCTTTTTTACATATTTATCTAATGAGCGTCACTTTTCTCAGTGAATTTGATTCATACAAGATAAAGAAAACAGTAACATAAGACACTTCACAAATGTGCACTCATAACATTCAGACATTAATACAATAGTTTAAATATTATATACAAAAATGATTCATACTGATGTATATAGTTATTTATCATCCTTTTTTTAAAACATTTTCTTAAATTTACAAAGTGAACTACACATTTTTAATTCCTTGTCACAATTATTCCATAGGTTTACCCCTTTCACAGACATACATCTATTTTTTATATTCGTTCTTGCCCTTATTTTTTTAAACATACACATTCCCCTTAGTTTATACTGACTTTCTCTTATTTCGAACAACCTCTGAATACAATTTGGAAGTAAATTATTATATACTTTATACATTATCTGCGCAGTGTAAAAATCAACCAGATCAACAAATTTTAAGACATGTAATTCAATAAATAATATATAGAATATAGAATGTGATATTAGTGTCATAAGTTTCATGCTTATTTAAAAAATAACATTTTCAACTTGATCAAAAATGATTCTGAACTATAGCAAAAGATTCATGTTGTCCAATAAATGAGTGAATTTGGAATTTAGAGAGGTTGCATTTACAACTGTGAGAATCTATTAATAAAAGTATTAACAAATTATTTAAATTGGACCCACCAGGTTGTGTGACAGGAACTTGAATGCCTTTGAAGCCATGAATGTGATCGTTCTTCTCCTTAGCAGCTGAAACACCAGCCAAAAAATGATTGATGATATGTATCAATTAGACTGAACAATAGTGTAAATTAAGAGAATCAGTCATTGAATTCTTTCAGAATAGAAAAGTTATCAAAATCTGATCATCCAGCACTAAATCATGTCAAAACTCAACATCCAATATAGGGCTTAGATGAAACTGTATATGAAGAGACGGCATGCTGTGCCAGTGCACTTAGAGCAAGAATGAAAAGAATAGGCCTATTTTTGGGTTCACTACATGTTAAACTCAATTGACAGCATTAGTGGAATAATGTTGAGTACCATTAATGTCCATTAACTTGCCACTCTATCATTAAAAAGCAAACATCTGGGTTACAGTGAGGCAATAACAGTACAATGGATGTGAAAGGGGCAAATCTTTAAACTTTAAAACACTTAGGGGGGGATTCACTAAGAATGAATTGTGGTCAGTAAACACGTTATTTATTAGCATGCGCTCTATGAGCTGGTTTAGCACACCATTCACTAAAGGAATTATGCAGATCAGTTAACAGCGCAAATGTGCCCACAAAAAGGGTAAATTCTGGAGTGCTATATAGCGGAAGATGCCACAGACCACAATATTTGGCACACCCTGCCGGGACTGTAAGCCATCACTGTGATCCAGACACCTAAATCATCTCTCAAACATGCTAAATGTGCACTTGACTACACCGCACACCTGGATATATATAAGATTATGATGCTGTTCTCCATCATTTGATGATTATTTGATTCATCACTGATATGATCGGCTGAAAATGTTCTAAAACATCTCTTAAATAAAACTCATTTTACCAGCCTTTCATTTGCATTAATAGCGCTAATAATGCAGAAGGCAAGTTTTGTGAATGAAGGGCAATCTACAATGGGCCTAATAATTTACATAGAAAGGAGGCATGTTGGCTTGAAAAGGATAAACACTCAAGACAATTTCAGTGCTGATTGCGCCTGCTGAAATAGATTGCGGGAAGTCGCAGGATTTTGCGCTGAAAAGTGGCCCAACTGTTTAGTGAATCTGCCCATTACTTTTTCAAAAGTATAGCAACCACAAGACATAAAAAAGTAAGTTTAGTGTAATAATATTGCTTACTAATCTTTTCTGTGTAAACTTATAGCAAATTTTACAACTTTGTTGCCATATATATATATGCCATATATATATATATATATATATATATATATATATATATATATATATATATATATATGCATGTGTAAAATTAAGACATTAGTCCTTTTTCTCATTTTCTGCATTGGAAAAAGCAAATAAAAAAATAAATAAATAAAGGAACCAAACATAAAGACAAACAAAATAAGGATAGACTATACTAATGTAGTGAGAGGATATCATGTGCATTTAAAAGCTAAATGTCTGATAAATGAATAAAAGACAATACACTATTGTCATTCATATAATTATAAAGACTTTCTGTCCTTGAGAGAAAATCAGACTGTAAGCAAAAGCAACATGGATAAAATTCTCTCACCTGTTCTGATGACACATCTCCAGAGCCGCTGAACCACTATCACAAGCAAACCTCCTGCTAATACCGCAACAGGGATTATAATTTCTAAAGTAATAATACAAATACAAATTATAATACATTAAATAAACAAACAAAACAAAAACAAAAAAACATTTGAAAAGATTTACTTGTTTTATTTATTTACTTTTAGTATGTGTTGTGGACATTATTTTTGCAAATAATGAAGTTAGGCCTACTGTACATGTAGAACTACGCAGAGGTGTGACAATATGCCATTTATACAATACTAAACAATAGACTTTGCCACTATGACTAGTCTTACTACTTTGACAGTTGTAAAGTATTACCAAATGAAAAGATATTGTAAGTGTATACTTTATGTATTTGGCAGTGAAATTGTCAACAAACATCAGTGTGTTGTCTGGAATATGTTAGTAAAAGAGGTTAATGGGGTCTGTGTGCTATAAAAAGAGAAGCGTACTCTGAGGTTTTCCTTTTTAAAATACAAAACAGCCTTGTACTTTCACATACTGAAACACTGAAACTGGTTTTCTGGACCGCAAATAGCATTAAACTTTGCAGCATGCACAAAGACACACACTTGAAAACATATATGGAATAGTTACTTTGAAACTGTGCATACGGATTGAAATGTTTAAATGAATGCTGCTTTGTGGTGGATGATAAGTGATTATAGGGCACTTTCCAGTTTCTCTACATTAACCTAATAATCTTGTCTTTACACAAACATTATAACCAATAATAATCAGCAGCACTGTGTGATGATTTTCAGAGTTTCTGAAATGATTCTGATAAGGATATAGACTTAAAGGAATATTCTGGTTCAATACAAATTAAGCTCAGTCGAGCATTTGATTAACACAAAAATTGTATTAGACTTTTACAGAGACTTAAAGAGGGATTGAAGAGAACAGAAAGGTGAGAGAGAGTAGTCTTTGCCCTATTATACACTGCTATAAAATACATTTTTGATTTGTTTTTGTTTTGGCTTGTTTTCCAATATAAATATCTAAAACTCCTTTAAAACAACATACATTTTACAATATGCACAATATGAGTGTTAACATGACTTTAGTCTGATAAAATCACTTACTAAAAATGTCTATGTAAAGTTATAGCCAATTTTACAACTTTGTTTCCATGACTTTTGTTTCATCTTTTGCTCTACAAAATCAATGACATAAAACATTAATTTTAATCTCTTCAACGATTCTGAGCAAATTCTGTCTGTTAATTTAATTAGAACTGGGGGGAAAAGTTAACTGAACCTGGTGTTGGTGTGGTGGCTTCCGTGTGATTGCAGCTGCATCCATTGAGATTGGGTTTATCTAATAATGGAGTAATCACACAAGAACACAACATTTCATGCAATCATTCACCAACATCTGGGCTTTTTATCTGTATGGTAAGATGTAAAGAATCTCTATACATTTTCTGAAAATCTAGTAGACATGGCCTTTATTGTTTTGCCTCCTAAATGTTCTTACTTCCTATTGATTTCCAAGGCTACTGCACAGAGGCTGTAATAACTATGCCTGGATACAATGTTTTTAGAAATGGCAGGGATCAAGGGAAGGGGGTGTGTTAAAAGCATTATAAAATATAAACAACTTGAATGGCCAAGAGAAGTTGAACTTGAGTGTGTTGGTGTGAACATCTCACTTTCTACTGAAATGCCCTTTATCTTAATTTGTATGCAATGAAAACCCTCAGCAAAGAAAACTTCTTCTTAACCATTGTGATTCACATATATAAATAAATGCTATATTTTTAGATAAAAAAAAAGGCATTTGATACCGTCGACCATCAGGTTCTTTTATCTAAATTAACACACTTTAATTTTTCTGAAGACGCTATTCTTTGGATGAAATCATCTTTCCAATAGAAAGCGATGTGTGTTGATGGCACCAAATCTCCATATCTTGACTGTCCTGTAGGGGTCCCACAAGGCTCTATTCTTGGACCAATATTATTTACACATTATATTAATGACCTACATAATGCATGTCAAAATGTCACTATTCAAATGTACGCAGATGATGTAGTAATTTTTACATGTGCATATAACATCGAAGAAGCATGCTTAATTCTTACATCTGCAATGAAGCATGTGCAGGACTGGCTTTCTAAATCATTAGTAAGTCTATTATTGAATGCCCAAAAAGGTGTATGATGTTTACAAAACAACCAGTAGAGGTGACACATTCAAACGTGCTCCTGAGAGGTGAGGAGCTTGATACTATAAATGAGCTATAAATAAGTACTGTAATGCAGTATGTTATTGAGCTAATCATAAACAGCCTACTACATGAACAAGTTAATGCTCACATACACGTTTGTGAGATTACTCCTCTTGTGCCTTCATTGTTCTTTAAAGATGTCCTTTCAATTAGGGCTGTTCTAGTTGAGGTCTCTATGGGAACAGAAATGCAAATAAGTCAGTTTACACCATTTGAAGCATGAGCACATAAAAGTAGGATGTCTCAGTTATCCAGGTCAACACCAAATCTCTAGTAGAGACGTTAGTCTTGTCAACTGGAGGAACAGAAATCCATCCAGACACTAGAATAAATCCACTAGACACAAAAGCCCCCAAAACATTAGAGAAGACAAAACTGGGACTGTTTTATATTAAATGAACCTGGTGTTAAGGATTTGTCCACACTGTCAATTCCTGAACGTGTTGCTACAGGGCTCACTGGAAGATGAAGAAAGATAAAAAAGAATTAAATCATTTCTGCCCTTTCAGTGATTCAAAAAACAAAAACAATTATGGCATATTGTAAAAAATTGTTAAAAAAAAAAAATTGTTTTGTGAATATATCAGTTATTTCTATTGATTGTATCACTTCTGCTCAGAATCAGGTTTTCTTTTAAGAGATGTTCATGGTTTTTATTTTATTTTTTAGTAGTGTAGAGTGAAACAACAATCTCTGACTTTCTCTTCTCTTCCAAGTTTTAAAAACTAACAAATATTAACGAAAATAATATATAAAAATAAAATACATTTATTGATTATGACTAACATACGTTTTCATGACAAAATAGCAAGCTGTAATGCTGACGCATTTTGGAAGTTATCTCTGATGTTAAGCATATGAACACTCACCTGATGCTGTTACTATCAGATTCACAGTTGTATTAATATTACAGTCGTAAATTCCAGAATCTGAGAGTGAAACATTATTTATGTGAAGTGAGAAATCATCCAATAAACTATAACGGTTGTGTGGATCGCCAATGTATTTCACCATCTCTCCATTTTTATCTTTAGTGAGAATAATCTTTCTTTGTCCATCTCTGTCTTTACTCCATACCACTTTCCCCTTATGTTTACAGATGAGGGATGCACCACTTCCCTCAGCGACACTCAGATTCAATATTTCTGTCGAAACAAACACAAAGAAACAGAGTTAAAATGCTGTAAAAGCACAACACCATTATTTTGATCTTTAATTTGAAACCTTTTCTGCTTTGTGTTTATATAGTAGCCGATTCATTTCCATTTAAAAACAACAAATGCATTTGGTCACTTTTGCATTGTCTACATGCCAAGGTTGATAACCACTGATAACATGCTTTGATTTCCAGTCAACTATTTCTGTAAATGTAGCATATCATACAACAAATAATATAATACGTGTTATTTCGATCTTTACAGAAAAAAATACCAGCTGAAAAACTAGATTGAGAAGATTTATACATAAGCATCCTGTATGTTCACAGTCTTGTCCTTCTTTCAAATAAGTCACAGTGAAGTCTTTAAGACATGTCAAAGATTTTGACAATACTCACCACTCATCACACTGTATGTGTTGGTGTAGAAGAGACACATGAAGACAAGATGCTTCATTTTCTACTCTCAGTATGAGAATGAGACGAGCCTGTGCTCACAGTTGATGTTGGCACTCTGAAATAGGAGGATACCCAAAAAATTTGCATTCACTCTTGTCTTTCTTTGGATGATTCAATAAAACGAAGTCGGCTAAAGCATATAACTGTTAATCAGAAGGTCGCTGGTTCGCTCCCCACAGCCACCACCATTGTGTCCTTGAGCAAGGCACTTAACTCCAGGTTGCTCTTGGGGAATTGTCCCTGTAATAAGTGCACTGTAAGTCACTTTGGATAAGTGTCTGCCAAATACTTAGATGTAAAACAGAAATGTTAATCTGTGTTTGTTTCAATGAGCCAAGCCGATGGAAATCTACTGTAAAAATGTCACCATTTATAACGTGGAAGAGCTCAGAGCATCTATTCTGGTTTGTCTAGGTCAGTGTGTGTCTTTGTGGTTGGTATTTCTGGAGATGAGCAGGTCTTTAATTTTTTTATAGAAACGGCTGAGATGATACAACATCCTGTGCGTGCTTTTTAAAGCTCACACGTTCAAACACACTCTTTGCAAGTACATTTACATGACACCGCACCCAATGGTAGCTGAATTGTTACAAAAATGTAAAACGTAAATTTTAAAATGTCATAATTGTACTTTTTTTTACTCCTTTTTTGTTCAAGATACAATTAGCATAATACTAAATCTCAAATTAATGTAATTGCCACTAGTTAGAAAGTTAGAGAAGCCAATTTGAGTATAATCAGATCACTCAAGGTCTGTGCAGTTTGTTAGGTGTAGCTTTAAATACATTTATGTCTTAGATTGGTGATTTTGAGAAGACTAAACAATTTCTATAGAATAACAGTATGAGAAGAAACACCAACTGACTGGCAATCTTACTAAAATCAAAGGACAGGTTATCAGAAATTACCAGTGTTATACAAAGCTGTTCCAGTGGCTTAACCTTCAAATTTATAATCGCACAAAATGAATAAAGTGGATTGCGTTCATATGTGGTAAACCATTTAGATACGATCCAATTCAAAAACACATGTTCAACTGCAAGCCATGTTTCATTTGACTCAATTTTCTTAGTTGTAAAATGTGGTCATGATAAATAACCTAAAATAAATTAATTCATCATGCTACACCAAGGCAACCTGAAAACTATTTTACTTAGCCTAGATTAACTTTTTCTTAACCTGGTTTTCAACATAAATGTCAACCTTCAAAACAACAAAAAAAAAGACAACAGTGATGTCCAAATCTTTTATTTTAAACAATACGAATCCACATTTACTTAGATTTCTGGCTCTGTGCCTGTGCCTTCAGTACTTTGACAACGATCTTCTGCTCCTCAATGAGGAAAGCCCGCTTGATCCTAAAAAGTGAGAGACAGATGTGTCATGTGTTAATAGAAGGCTTTTAAAGTTTGTACCATGAATAGCAAATTATTTAAAAACTAGTCAAAATGTCCATCTGATTTCCAAATAATGCAATGGCTTCAGTCTATATTACCTGTCTCGTACACACTTGGCACACATGGAGCCACCATAGGCTCTGCTGACGTGCTTCTTGGTTTTTGACAGTCTCATAAGGACCTGGGGCCTCACAGCACGAATCTGTTCAGGAACAAACATTACAATATTGTTTCAACCATGCAAGTTCTAATATGTCAAGTTTACCATCACCTCTACGTGAACTGTTTTAACAAGCATATAATATATGAAACAACTCTTTTGTAATCCAATCTGACGTAGGCTTTCAATAGATGTGAACTAGTACTTGCTGTGCTGTTGTGTCAGTTGTTTTTTCCTTTTTACCTCATAACTGCAATAAACTGTTTTTATCCTTTTACCCTTTAACCATTTACTACACTTAAATCTAAACAGTAGTTTTCAACCTTTTCAGATGCACAGGAAAAATAACTATGGAGAGCACTGCTGATTTGACTACAATGAGTTACTAACACACAATGCCATTATCAGCATAAGTGAGCAAATAAATTGTGAGGGGATGGAGGCTACCTTGTGCTTAACCCCATTCAACAGGTGTTTAAAATTGGATATGGACAATGGAAAGGCTGTTATGACAAGTTTCCGCCATATTTAGCAGCATAAATCTAGCAAACTGTCCCCGAATATACGCCACTGAATACAGCTGACGAGTGACAGTAAATTTTCCATCGCGTGTGTGACAGCAATAATCCCTCGCTCTCCATTTTTTTCTTAATTTGGAAAGTTTTGAAACGTAAGTGTGATATTTTTCTTTTGATGCTGGAGGAAATGGGTAAGCGGTCTCCCACTCACTGCTATCGAAGTCTACCCGGAAATTGTTTAGTTCTGCGTTTCAAAACTAAGCATAGTGAAAAGGGTCCATTTGTAATGAGCACACTGTACAAAAGGGTAAACAACAAACTGTGACTCTACAACAGCATAGCAAGTACCAGTCATTACAGCAACAAGGGCCAAAAACGACGTATAATTGCATTTCATATTATATCGAATGACATTTCTAGTTTTTGTACTCATCCTCCTCCAACATCCTTCGTAGAAGTATGATATGCCTGCCTTATTACTCTTTAGTCCAGACACCTGCATTGCAAGAGTCATATGCAGTTTTACTTACACCACGAAGTCTACCAGGGCAGATTCCACATGCTGACTTGGGTGCCTTCCCAGTTTTCTTGGTATACAGGTACACAATGCGGTTGCCAGGAGTACGGGACCTGAAAGACACAATGCATTTATTATGAACAGCTTTAATCTCTGAACTGATTGTGTGTAACAATGCTATGGCAAACATCACGAGTGATCTAGCAATGCAGCAGTACTCACAGTCTGGTCTTGTTTGAAGCAGTGTTGTAGGAAAGCCTACGACGGTAAGTCAGGCGCTGCATCTTGACCTAAAACAATCATTAAATGATCTCAAGTCATTTCAGTTATAAATGTGCATTTTTAGTCTGACTCTTGAGGGCGCAGCTGATCTTCCGACATTCAGACTCGGAGACAGAATAGACAACACACAGCACACAGCTACACGTGGATTAACACATTTACAAACATATTTATTTATTCAAATCAACGAATGCAATAATAACGAAGGTAATTTTATTTAAGGCCTAATCATTTAACAATCTGAATCGGAGACGTGAAATGGACGTGACACTTTTGCAGCTGAAACCTCAGGCAGTAGCAAAGTTGTTACTTGTATCTTTACTGACTAAATATAGCACCGAGCTCTTATATTAGAGTTTGATCTACATATACAGCTCTAAATATTATGTATCTGGTCCTTAGAAACGGCAGATTGTGATGGATATCTGAATCATATTTTCAGGGAAAAGATAATCCGCCATACCTGCTATCACTGCCGACGGAAGAGGAGGAGCTAATGCGGGTTGAAAGTTGAAAATCTGCCCGGACCGGAAACAATACGTTTGCCAACGGCAAAATAAAAGCCGGAACAGAGCCCCTCTATCATGTGGACCCAAATGAATAACGTAGCGGTCCCATAGACATTTTAATGTTGGGACACTGGTGAGGAAACTAGAGGCCATTTTTATTGTTTTTTTTAATGGATGTCTATGGAGGAGATGCTTGTGTGTGCCGTATAAACTGCTTTTGTGAGGAAACAGTTAATCGCTTAATGCATTTACCGCCAGTCCGTTAATCTTCAGCATGTTTTACACTAAAACTCTCTATGGAATGAACAATATGTGGCGTTTACTACTATACAATTGCTGCTTTATAAGAGAAGACGCGTACAATTTTGCGACAAGTAGGTGCCAGTTTATGGCTCTTGCCTTTTATTTGAAAAGTATCCGCAAACGGTGACTTACTGTCGTAACACACGAGCGCTCTATTATGGGCGGATTTGTATAATTCTGATTATATATATATATAATCAGAATTATACAAATCCGCCCGTTTCCCCATAATAGAGCGCTCGTGTGTTACGACAGTAAGTCACCGTTTGTTTATACAGCAGCCTAAAATTTTCGCAACATTTTTCAGACGTGAAAAATGTACTAAAATGTAACTAAATATACCAAAAATATATAACTTTTGGTTTTATTAAGTGTTATGTGTATTTAAGTTTTGTATTCACATGCGTAATTGCCCTAAAACAAAACGGTCAATATATGTTCAAATTAATTCTGGTGTTATTGTACACTCTTAACAGGTGTAAAATGAAAAAGAAAAAAAAACAGCTGCTAGAAAATTTATTTTAAGATTTTTTTCCGCAAGAAGACCCTAGTATAATACAAAAAATATATATTATTTAGTTGTTGTGTGGTCTGTTTCTTATGGGATCCATCTTTTTCCTTTTTAAACATTAATAACGATATAGAGTAGTTTTTAAATGATTCATCAAAGCGCCTTTTAACAAATCGTACTTTTATTTTATTTATTTTTTCTTCTAAACCACAATTAAAACTACAAATTAGAAAGAAAAAAAAACAATAAAAAAAAACACATTAACATACAGCATATTTAAAACTATTAATTGTTTGTAGAAACAACTTTTATTTTGACAGCCGACCGGTACATTCACACACAGCTGTTACTGCGCCGATTTAAGTCAACTGTTTACTCGTGGTTTGTAGTGGACATTTTGATGATGTTGCCCTGTTTTTATATATATGTATGAGGTCGAAAACATGACGAAACTGTCTGAAATAAACCTTACGGACAAGTGCAGACCAGAGAGTCTGTGGTCCGCTGCAGATGTTTGGATAAAGAAACCACATGTTGTTAATAAGCGGCTGTGTGGAGTGACAGAGTCAGAGTACAGGGACGTGGACACTGCGGGACTCAAGCATTTCATATCCACTCTCCTGAGGACCAATATTGACATTAATGATATTTTTTACTTTCTCCACGCCGATATTGTGCATACGGAGCATGAAACAGCTGGACGCTGGTGTGTTGGAGTCAGAACCATCATTCCTAAAGTACACAAGACAGAGAAGTGTGTGTTCAAAGAAATTATCATTAAAGGTAAGAACAGGACCAGTTGGATGTATGATTTGATGTCATTTGTCTCGTAAGCTTTAGATATTTTTTTTCTCTTTTTCCAAGACGTTATTGGAAACGCAGTGACATTCATCCCTTTTGAAGAGAACGGGCAAGTGACTCTCAAGAGCAGCAACATTTATCAAATCCAGCTGCAACTGAAGTCAGAGGTCTGGTGAGTATCTACTACTCCGATGGAGATATAATGGTGCCCCACCTCCATTATTACCTCAAAATGCCACCATTACATCCCCACAACTTTCCAAATGAAGAAATAATTTAGCAAATGTACTGTCTCTCTCTCATCACACTAAATATTACACTAAATAATTTAAAATATGTGTGTGTGTGTGTCTGAGATTACATATAGAGACAGAAGCCATTGAGACAGCCTGTAAACCCGAGCATTACTACTACCTTAAAACATTAATGGTGTATCTTCAAAACCAGTTATTTAGTTGACCCAACAATAAACTTCTAAGTTTTCTTAACGAGTAATGATGTTTTAATTTTATTTGAGTCTTATGTTTTTGAGTAAACATTGCCAACTGCAGCAATAATTTATGAGCATACAAAGTCATGCAGCGTCTTTTTTACATTTATGGATGTCAGAGCCATGACACGTGGTGCTGATGCATCGCGGGTGACCCGAGTTTGAATCCCGACTCGTGAGGTCCTTTCCCGATTCCATTCCCACTCTTCTCCCCTGTCATTACCTGTCTCCTCTCCATTAACTATGTCATTAAAAGCCTTCAAAAGGACAAAAAAAGAAAACAAAATAGCTGACCATTTGTTTGATTAAAAAATACTTATGGATTACTTTTATGCTGTCTTCATGTGCTTTTGGAGATTCAAAATGTTGGCACCCATTCACTTGGATTCATTATATGGACTTACAGAGCTGAAACGTTCTTCTAAAAATCATCATTTGTGTTCTTCAGCTGAAAGAAAGCCATACACATCTGGGGAGGCATGAGGGTGATTAAACGATGAGAGAATTTTCTTATTAACTTCAAGTGAACTATTTTCAAATAACAATATATCAAGAGTACCTTCTCTTCAGGTACCTTCTAAATGATTACTAGTCTGTAAATTAGTCTGTAATCTCAACAACAGATATATGACACATTCTTACTGAACCGAAAGAGCAAGAAACGGCTCAGTAGGGGGCAGCTCGGGATTGTGCTCAGGCTTTATAGACTGCTCAGTTCTCACTTTGTTCTCGTCCTTTTTGATTACCTATTCAGCAGAGTTAAACTCAGCAGAAGTAGCCGAAAGCCCTGCATCACCATTAAATAAATCACTGGTCGCTTTTTCAAATGTATTATCACTGGGGGGCTGAAAAACACTTTATTTAGCTGCAAAATCTGTGGATTGTTAACTGTGAAAGCA
This sequence comes from Moxostoma hubbsi, assembly GCA_032164185.1. Lineage (NCBI taxonomy): Eukaryota > Metazoa > Chordata > Actinopteri > Cypriniformes > Catostomidae > Moxostoma > Moxostoma hubbsi. The sequence goes on from JAVLUX010000002.1 coordinate 16,857,465, forward strand.
ACCGATAAAATACATGCTGGACTTGAGGTGCAGTAGTTATTCTCTTTAGCCAATTACCTACTTGACAATGCCTACTTGTATTGATTGGCACTGAGCATAAAAAAGGAGCCTTGATGAATAAGACTATAAAATTAGGAAATGGAGAATGCGGTAAAATGTGTTACAAAAAGCAATGTTTAAAGTGTTGTTACTTTTGTCCTCATCTTTGTTCATACATTCATTATGCATGTCATTCATGCTTGTAAAACTTCAAACATTGTCTATATACAGTAGATCTCATGCTCTCTTCAAGTTGTTTCTAGAAATTTAGACTGGGAACATTCAGACCTCGCAGTCACATGATGCACCTCAAGTGTTTTACAGAGAAAAATATTGCGTCATCAGTCCAGTCATATTGAGGGAACGGCTTTGTTTATGCGATTAGTGTATGACTCTTCTCTCTTTTTCAGGACTTTGTCCCTTCATGCTCTGAGGCCCGAGCAGTGGTACTGTGATGGAGTGGCATACCCTAAACTGTCCTGGCTCTGTACTGAACTCCTGCCTAAACTATCACGCTGGGCTCTAGAAAGCAAGACCAGTGAGTTTAAGAGCACCCTGTCTCTCATACCAGTGGAGAAGTACAGCATCCTCTACCAGCAGCTGAAAGAGAAGTACAAAGAATTAGTGAAGGTGAGGAGGTTGTATTACCACGTGCATCAGGGATGGACTGGCCACAGGCACGGAATAGGATTTTTCCTGATTGTATGGCTGTCGAAACCAAATTTGTATACAAAGCAACCAACCATGTCTCATATTGAAAGTGTGTCTCTATATACATTTTTGCTAAACTTGTCATACGTGTCTCCAGGTACAATTAGTTTCCAGGAGAAATTAACACTAGCGGTGCTATAACAACTGTTTGTTTTATTCACTTTCACTCAAATCATGACTTTAATGGCTGATAGTGACTTCATAAATATATACACTTATTCCAGAGTGAACCCCACCATGCATACAGTGCATAGGTCAAGAAAAATCAGTAAAATTACAATCATCAAGGGCCTTGAACCTTGTTGATTCACATTTTTGTGTAATTTTTCTAATGTTAAAATAATATGCTTAATATGCAGAGACAACTACAAGTAAATCATTGACTTTCCCAAAAAAGTGTTCACACTGTGGCTCTGTGGTGATATCATAACATTGCTCTGCATGCCCAAATAGCAACATTGGCTCAACCAACGTGGGTGCGTTTGGGACGGGACTATCTGTTTGTTTGACCAATGGAAGACGGGGGAGTGTTCAGGACAAAAGAATGTTCTTTTCTAAGCCAGTTTAAAAACATTAGTTTCGCAATTCTGTTTGGTGGCACTAGTGGCACTGAAATAACATGTATCGTTTTTAACCACCCAAATATTTAGCATTAAGTAAAAAATGTGTGTAATTTAATTGTGTTGCCTTTGCAATGTAAAAACAACTATTTAAGACAAGTGAATAGCCTTCTCTATCAACTAGGTAAAAAATCATAAAATTGGTTCTGTATCCACTGTAGGGGTTGTGATGAGTCTTCATAGGTCCTGGACCATTAATTTAGTCTCAAGACATGCATTCAATGTTTGCTTGCATTGGATTTGTCTGCAAAGTCATAAAAATAATAAAAGCAATTCATTGTTTAAGGTCTGGCCTGAAGTTACTGATCCGGAGAAGTTTGTGTTTGAAGATGTTGCCATTGCTACATATCTGTTGGTAAGTTGTAATGTCCCTTTATTATGCTATTTATGTGTCGATCAATAGCTTATGTTTGTTTTTATTATAGATATTAAAATGTATATAGTGTACTAGTAAATAGGAAAACATATTTGAGAACTTTTTGAATTTATATTTATATCACATCCTTGAAGAGATGTTCACCCAAAAATGTAACTTCTCTTACCATTTACTCACCCTCATACCATCTCAGATGTGTATGGCTTTTTACTGTTAAATTCATCTGATTAAATCAGCTCTGTAGGTCCATATGATGCAAGTGAATCTTGGCCAGAACTTTGAAACTCCATAAAGCGCATAAATGCAGCATAAAGTAGTCCATACGACTCCAGTGGTTAAATCCATGTCTTCAGAAGTGATATGATAGGTGTGGTTGAGAAACGTATACATTTTGAAGTCCTTTTTTACTATAAATCACCACATTTGAACAGCCCCGACTAATAGGTGGCGATATGCACGAAAAATGTGAATCGCCAAAAAAACAAAATAAGAATGTGGAAATGAAAGTTGAGATTTATAGTAAAATGGATTTAATGTTGATCTGTTTCTCTCCCACACCTATTGTATCGCTTCTGAAGACAGTGATTAAACCAGTAGAGTGTGGATTATTTTATGCTGCCTTTGTGTGCTTTTTGAAGCTTTTCTTTTTGGTCACATTCACTTGCATTCTATGGACCTACAGAGCTGAAATATTCTTCAAAAAATCTTGTTTTCTGTAGAATAAAGATAAAAGGTCATTCACATCTAGGATGGCATGAGGGTGAGTAAACGATGAGAGAATTTTCATTTT